>JAWQFJ010000122.1:0-5000 GCA_034096865.1 Theodoxus fluviatilis | reverse complement strand
AGAGGGTCACTGGGAGTTAGTCCGTCAGTGGACGAAATTCCATGGGTTTTCACAAATAGTTCACCACGTGAACTCTTTGAGACAGGGCGCCGTCCTAACATGGGCTGTCTCGGTGAAAATTCTGCTACGGGCACACGTGTGATCCCAAAACACGGGCTTAAATATCACAGCAAAAGTCTGTCTGTGGTTCTCAACCAATCACAACGTTGGAGGATGTCTTGATTCACGATATTATATCAAACGACCAATCAACTGTTCACATAGTCATCCACCTTCCCATTGAACAATAACTGAGTCGTTTCATTAGTCCGTTCTCTGAAAAGTTCACTGCAGATTGGTCAATGGTAAAGTGTGAACCAAGATGAATTTAATATCCTCCCAAACGTTCTGCTAAGTTCGTTTCTGTACTGGAAGGAAAACAAGGTTCACTGTTCGATTTCCCTTCCAAAACTCCATTCATCATATAAATTCCAACATCAACACTGGCTTGGCAGCAATATCAAACTAGGCTATGGCTTGGCAGATAATTCCCAACCCACTATATGATATAACCACAACCAGGAGCAAATGGGAAATATGCGTTTCGTAACAGACTTCATTCATAAAACGCAGTATGCTGAGTTAGACCTTGCGCGTTTAGGTTTCGATACTGACATGTATCTACATCAGCGTTTTGATAACGTTTTATCCTTGTAATGACGAAAATAATTGATGGAGCACATAAGAAACCACTTAACGAAAGAAAAAGATCACTTAACGCCGAAAATAATCGAGTTTGACTACAATCGTGACTCCGACACCGCACTGGTGTTTGGAGCTCCTCTATCTGAGAGAATCATTCACTCAGCACTAACGTCTTTAATTTTCATGTGCGACACACGGCTCAGAACTCTAAACATATCAATCGTATGGATTGTTGGCTGTTTGAAGCTTATTTATGATTGTTACACACTGGGGTCATTTATGATGAATGAATGAATAGCAAGTTCAACGCGAAGAAGAAGGTTTGTTGGAGAGTGCGGGAAAACTCCTGCGCGCTAGATTCCCAGCACGTTCGGACAAGTCTTTTTTTCTTTTTTCTTTTCGCTTTATACTTTTAATTGGGATGCATTCATCTGCATTTCTTGTTTCCCCATGAACGATGGTTGATCTCGTGTTAAATTGCCTCAGTGAGTCCCAAAGTATCTTTCAGCAGCTTCCAGGAACGTGTTTGGAACGTGAAAACAATCAACAGCTAATCAACAAAACCAACGCGGGAAAAAAAGAAGTGCGCACGAGTGAGTTACATGATGATATCATATGAATGACTGGTCTCAGTCAGTCAATCAGCGCCCGGCTTCGCACGGGATGTAGTCACGGTGTCATGGACAATGGAACCGCATCGGCTTAATAATTTTGATACGACAAATAACATTCGAGAAAGGTTCCACAGATGAACATTTATGCTCCAAAATGTAGTTGACGCTACGTGCATACACACGCGCGCGCGCGCGCACGCACACACACACACACACGCGCGCGCGCACACACACACGTGTAAGCCTATATCGGGAACATTCCACCATGTCATCGGCTTGTGCTAAACGGGCGTTGTACGAATCAAAAGTTAAATGCTGTGCTAGCTTACATGTACCTCAGCATTACAGTAGTGGTAAGATTTTATTTGGAACGGATGTGAAACTTCATCTCGATTTTATGATGTGATCTTTTTGGTTCAAGCAAAACGTCTAGGAGGCGATGTTTTATGACACAAAGCCACGTCAGCAGTGTTTTAATTTGGCAGTAGATGGTAGGTAGACAACAGTTCCTACGTATTTACATGTTCCAACATTTATTTCGGCTTAAGTGTGATTCTTCGTTGTTATAAGACATTGCCATTCTCAAATCATTAATAAAACGAAAATAATTATTTACTTAAAAACTACAATACAGGCGTGAACAGATACGGACTTGAAATATATTCCAACAGAGCTCCTGTCGAAAGATGGGTCATTAGTTTACACTGGTTTCTCGCCATCTGGTTGGTAATTCCGCTGAAGGAATAAGAAGCAATTGGACTGTAATTGTCCCAAACAAGGCAAGGTAACAAAGAACGCAGACCTTTGAGGTTTGGTTGCAAAAGGCTTTCCCCAAAGGTCACTACAAAGTACTGTGATGGAATGCGCGTGCACGAACGTGAAATCCTACTCCACTCTGCGTCATACAGTACGAGAATTCACAAAAACCGCTTCATTTGATATGAAGTGATAAAGGAAATAGATTGAATAAGCTTTAGTTACAAAATACTTTCCCCAAAGGTCAGTGCAGATGCCCATACATGTAATAGAAAGAAATTGCACGAACACGAAATAATAGTCTACTCTGCGTCATTGAGTCGCAGAGCTGATGAGAAGCATAGCCTTAGTAATGCGGTAATGAAGGAAATCGGGTTTTTGTGCTTTTTAGACGAACGTGCAGACGTTCATTGGAAACAACATCACGGGGGCGACTGCCCACGATATGGCTTCACCCGAAATAGCAAATGGTGTTTGCGCCGAGGACGTTCGACGGCGCAGATAAGAACGAAAAAAAAGAGAGGAAAGAATGTCTTTGCAGCTGCGAAGACTGGGATAAAATATGCTGCAAAAGATATCATATAGACGTTTTTTTTAGCAGAGGCACACTGACTTACTATCGAGTCGAATCCATGAGAGTCAATATGTTTTAAAAAACCCACCCACCTGCATGAGAGAAACGGACTTTCTTCATCATATCAAAATGGTACAAAAATGAATCAGATTATTACATTTGGATGCGAGTTAGACGATTGAACAACCCACAAGTATAGAAAGCAGTCACGTTTTCGAAAGGCTGGTAAGAAAGCCGGCTGCAGCGTAGATAAGTGAATTTGTGTGTGACTGAACAATGGATTTTCATCAACGTGGAATGCACCCAAACTAACCCACTGCTACACAACAAATACAGTACATATCACGTCAAACCGTTGAGCTTATGAACATCAATGCTCATGGGTTTCGGTCGCGTACTTGGAACTTCAGAGCGATAGATTCTCATGGAGTACGTCAACACATCACGCGTCAGGGTCGGTCGGACAAAATCTGTTGACAGTGCATGGCATTCATAAAAAGAGAAAGTTTAAGATAGCACTGACTGAGGAAATTCAAAGGACAGAGAACCACGAAACGGACAAATATTCGTATCTGGGTTTGACCTACGGAGAGAGGCAGTGACGAAAAAAAGTCAAGTGGAGTGTTCTTTGCTTCGACAGGAAGCTGGGGGCTTTGTTACTCTCATTTTCAGAATGTCTGTGCTCTACTGTGCACTTAGAGGGGAATATGTGAAAATGTCTGTAGACTCTCATTTGCCTTGTCAAGATGAAAAAATTTAGGAAGACGCTTGCTATGTATTTTATTGTTCTGTTACAGAAGTATGTGTGTGTGCGCGCGCGTGTGTTTGTGTGTGTGTGTGCATGTGTGTGTGCATGTGTATATGTGCATGTGTGTGTGTGTGTGAGCGCGCGTCTGTGTGTGTGTGTGCGCGCGCGTGCACGCGTGTATGTGACCAACGCGAGAAGTTCTCTAGTGCCTGTATTTGATTAAAAATACTGTCGAGTAAGGAGTGGCCTTGAGCTCAATTGTTGTAATTTTTCTATCGTGCCATCCATATAACATTTTCCCTATGACCTCTTACTGTGGCGATGTTAAAAAAATTCTACGTAAACAAAACTTTTGAAAATGCTTTTACATTACAAAATGAGCCGGTCTGCTTTGAAATGGAGCCAAGATAACGTAATTCCCGTGGATTGCCACTCGAATTTCTCGTGCCTGATGCTAAAGCCAGGAAGGACAGCCAAAAAAGACATCATCTGGAGAGAGAGAGAGAGAGAGAGAGAGAGAGAGAGAGAGAGAGAGAGAGAGAGAGAGGTGCGGTCCAATTCTTGACGGGGAGTTACTGGCTATATTCTTCCTCGATAGGCCAGGCAAGTTCAATTTATTGAAGAAAAGACTTGTTGCGTAATTTCTGTGAATCCCTGCGAAGTGGCCATTGGGGGCAAGTTGTACTCTGTGATGTGCAAAGTAGGTGGTAGTCAAGGCGGTTTTCCCACACTATGGATATGCAATACAAAGCAATACAAAGCAATACAAAGCAATACAAAGCAATACAATGCAATACAAAGGAGGATTCTGGTATAATTTGAAAGTAATTGCTTTTAAGAATCGGCATCAAAACTGACGCAAAACAGTGTCTGGTTTTGGACACGGATTTATTACAAAAATGGACTCATTGAACGATGCATTGATTGCAGCGATCACTTAAAAAAGGGAATACCTTTTGGATTGCTTAGGATAGCTTTGGATTGCATATCCATAGTGTGGGAAACCCACCTCTAGTGTTAACTGCCATTGCCTCTTGCCGTCTTCGAAAGTTTGCGTGTCTGAGTCGAAAAGGGTCGGCCTGAGACGAGGACGCCAGTGCAATAGTTGTATCTTGTTACTTCATGTTTACACACTCTAGATAGCGTACCAAATAAGACAGTGTTTTGTATTTACACTCTGTAGATAACCTAGAAAAGAAGACAGTGAAAACTGGAAGAGATTGTTGGCTACTGGCAGTGAACTAGACTGCTCACTTCAATCAGTTCTCTCTCCCCCATTCAGGCTCCATGGCCATAACATACTGGCCGATTTCCTCTCCTCTCTCTCTCTCTCTCTCTCTCTCTCTCTCTCTCTCTCTCGCACACACACAAACACTCTCTCTCTCTCTCTCTCTCACACACACACACACAAATACTCTCTCTCTCTCTCTCTCTCTCTCTCTCTCTCTCTCTCTTTCACACACACACACACACACACACATACGATCACACACACACACAGGATCACACACACACACACACGCGCGCGCGAGGGCGCGCGCGCACACACACACGATCACAGACAGACACACACACACACACGCACACGCACACGATCACAGAGAGAGAGAGAGAGAGATTGATT
>JAWQFJ010000121.1:150402-155402 GCA_034096865.1 Theodoxus fluviatilis | reverse complement strand
TTGGGAGAAAGCTACACAACAATCAAACACACTGGGCATTCACGCACGGACTCACTCACACATTATACACAAACCTTTCATCACTAGTGCTCTACAACTAGTGACCATGAAAGCTATCCTCATCCGAAAAATAGTAGCGGCACACATTCTAGCCACCAGTAACACCAACACCTCACCAACCACTACAACTTCACCGCCAATACCAGAACCATCACAGCCAGCAAGGCACAGCCACAGCTCTCCCTAATCCTAACCTGCTCGCTAGCTCGAGGGAGGGAGGGAGGGAGGGAGAGAGAGAGAGAGAGAGAGAGAGAGAGAGAGAGAGAGAGAGAGAGAGGGTCGGCAGCCATACTTCCTTCACCATTCTCACTCGCATTTCCTTTTGCTTCTTTGGAGCTTGTTTACCGCTCGTTTCGACTGGAAATCCTTCCTCTACCTCGTTTATAACTAAAGTCACAGCCATTCTCCGATCTGCACCAAGCCACATAACAATTCCGAGCAGACGATGTGTAGTTTCTCGATATGATTATTTACTCCGTCTTCATAGCATTGCCTCTGCCTGTCTCGGCTTCCAAAAGCTTCCAGCTCAGAGCACAGCGACGATAAAATCGTAGGGGTGTGCAATTATCTACCAGGGCAGACAAAGGATCGAAAATCTGGCACAAGGACAAAGAGACACTAATTCGGACATCACAGTGGCTGCACACGTAAAAAAACAATTACAGAGCAACGCCCTACTGTTCAAACGACACAGACAAATCCACTCGAAAATAGCCGTCCTCAGAAGATGTCTCAGAAAACCTTTCCAACATTCTCCAGTACGACCACACCTTTACGGGTTCCTTCGTCCGCAGTGTTGAGGTATCCAAAACGAATCGTAATCCATGGAGAATAAAACACAAGGCTGAAAGAAAGACAAATTAGTGTGCCCAACAGCAACACAGCAAACCCATGAGTCATGGCAATAAATACAAGAACAGACAAGACACGTTGATTTAGGAATAAATGAAGTTGAACAGCATTAGCAAGACAGATATAATGACAAAGTTCACATGCATGTAAAAGAAAACCCTAGACAAGTCACATGAACTAGGCGATTGCTGGCTTTTCCATTGACACACTTTTTTTATAGATGCGTGAACTTCCTGACCACACTCCACAGTGATAAACAGAATCTTCATTGTGAGAACTGGCCTGACCTAAAATCTCTTTTCTCGCAAGGGCATAACATCTAAACATGTGCATTGACCACATACATCACAATGATTCAACATCGATTCCATTTCGATGCGAGCGAGAAATTCCAGATTGTGCAGCGAGTATCACGCGAACCCGCCCGTACGCGCATGTACAACTACACTTGAACGACGCAGCACACACGAACGAATAGTAATTACGTGGTTAACTTTCGTCATAATTGTTTGAAAGAGGGCAAGAAGCAATTAAACATACCATCTATGATCTACTCTGATCGCGGCACTGCAATTCCCTTTTCCGTTCGCTTCGGCAGACGCTCGTAGTGGCAGATGCCGAAAGATGGGAGCAAATTGATCACTGCCTTAAGTGCTACACATCATAATCATTTCATCGTTGCTCCAGCGAAAACACAGGGATTAGACATCACATACATTTGGAAATAAATCTTGCGAAGATTCGAAGAAAGGTATTCCTCGTACCTGTGAGAGTGCCAAAGCCAGAGTTCGGAAGCGATCGCAGCCAGCAACGCCGAATTTATTCTGGAGACATGGGCCTTTCGCGCGGTGGCGCAGCTCTAAGAGCAGACGAGGCCGTATCGAATCATAGAAATTTCGATGCAGACATGAAAAATGATTCAGTATTACGCTTACTCGTCGACGATGTGACGAAGGGTTTTAAGAAATTGATACAAGTATGTGAATGAATGATGTGACTACAAACCCCTGCCTCAAACACAGGAACACATTATAATTCCACCGAAACTGTGTCCATTAAAACAACACTGTGACCAAATGAGCACAACAGGGCTTCACAACCATTCCTGCATAACAACAAGGAGAATGACACAGAAACTGTTCGCGCACAAACAATCGAAATTATAACGTATGAAAACAAAGGTTCAGAACAGGCACTTACTGACGATGCCGCATGGCTTAAGTCCTCTGTAGTAAACAAACTTGGAACGTCATATCTCACTGTCCACTCCACATATACCGCTGCAACTGGCTGAATTTGGTAGACAAACCATTCGTTTATGCCTCCGTAGCAATATCGGATGCCAACACTCAGATATCACAGAATAATAACAAAATATTGGAAGGTACTCACCTTCAGAGGACGAGCGGCTTTGACTTTACGCGGGGTAGAACGTAATTTCCATTGGACAAATTCCTCTCTGGAATCTGTTTCCTTCGCCTCTGTTAGGAGTGTGCTGATTGGTTGGTGGGTTATGGCCGCAACATTTCGTGGGACCTTGAAGAGGATGTTTACGCAAAAAAGGATTTTTATACAGCGTAGATCATCACCTCTTACGACTAATAATTAAGATTTGTGAAGGCATTGGGATCTAAACCACTGAGGATTACGTCTGTGTCTTTTCGTCGTCTTTTGTTGCCTTCAAATAAGTGAAAACAGCTCAGGAAAATTTGCTGCCATTCGGGACGCATCGTTGTCACATATACACATTCGCTGCAATTGAGTGACGAAAGTGGTGATTTGACTGCGGATCGAAATACAGATCGTTCTTTAGTCTGCTGTCGATATGGAGAAAGTTGTGAGTTCGTCTGGTTATTCCATTTTGAAGCTTTTGCAGCGTTTGCAGTGTGCAAAGCGATGGAGTAATCTGACGTTGTCAGCTCCGGTTCGCACCGTCTCATGTGGGACGCTGTCCTCAAACAACAACGGAATAACGTGTGTGAATTGTCAGAAGCTGCGAACGCACACTGGATTACATTCTTTGAACACTGAGAATAATAGCTTTACTCAAACAAAGGTAAGTTGATGCGTTCTCACTCGGTGATTTCATATTGTTCATAGTGCACATAGAGAAACAAGTCTTCTTTGGTTCGATCCTTGTGCAGACTTTTAACTGCTAATACCTCTACTTTCGTTTTCCGATCATCTCCCCCCTCTCCTCACTGTCTGTCTGTACATGTAATTGTTAAAATTCGTCTTGAACATTCGATTGATGGGAATTACCTTTTCTGTTCGACTACTTAGATTTGTAAACTCAATGGGTACCAAGTAACTAAATCTACTCCACATAGTCCACTCAACGAAATGGGATGAGTAACCACCAGGTAAGTAAACAAAAAGAACTGAGAAAGACTATTCCTCTCTGTACCACCAATTTGATTTGCTATAAATGAATAAAGTTACAGTGGCAAAGACTACACTAATATTTGTTGTATGTCACCCTTGTGCCCAAAAGTTTTGCATCTCATTGTGTAGCACTTGCATATAACATAATAACACTGAAGTAAGATTTTAGATACACTTTTGCATATTCTAGCTCTTACTGCTAAATACTACCCTCCTTTCAGTTAAGTCCTCCTCCTCCCCCTCCTCCTCCCCCTTCTCCCAGTTTGATAACAGATATTATATGTGCATGATACACAATAAAGGGTTGCAGCAGGCTTCTACATAATATTATGAGCATCTTTTCCAAGTGTCTCTCCTCTTGCATCAATGTGTAATGGAGTCTCATCTGGTAATGATGAGCCAGTGGAAATTCATGGCAAGAATCCACAGACAGAATTGTCTACCTACACACACACACACACACACACACACACACACACACAGAAATGTAACATACACAGACATCCCAGAAAGATGTGCAGTTGGAACAATAGGGTACCTTTTTCTCTTTAGCTTGCAATCCTTGACTGCATGTGAAAGTGAATACAGTCCTGAGAAAGGCTTGCCAAGCAGGCACACATCAAGCATGGTGCATGAAGTATGATGAACATTTGTGACTGCATATGAAAACGAAGCTAAAGTTGGAAAAATGACAAAATTAGATCTTTCAACCACATTTGACAACTATTCAATCATGTGACCTCCAGAAAAAACAGCTGGCTCAATCATGGAGCCTCAAGTTACTTTCTGACAGTAAAGTTCAGGATGGCATTTGTGTGGCATGGTGCACATACTTTTTTTCTCAGCACTTGGTCAAACACTGTTTTGCCAACTTTAAGCTTGTTTCTTATGAAAGGTCACATTGGCAAGGAAAACGCATGGTCTCCATGATCATGATGTTCTGCAGTATTGTTTTGGTGAGATAGCATTTCTTCTTTCGCAGAACTTGTTTGAGGTCTTTGAGCTCTCCGTTTTCTTTGCTGCCCATTTATGAGATTAAAAATAATTTTTTCTTCTTCATTTCCCTTTATTACCTGCATCTGTGCAAGTTTCATGCTGTATATGCATGGTTTGAATTAAGTTGGTCAGAACTTTTTAAATGTGCAGTGCCCTTATTATTAAGTGAGGAAAAGTCTTATGGTATATTTGTTGAAAGACATACAGGCTTATTATTGTAACACTTCCTAGTAAGTTTTCCTATATGTTGATAATGCCTGAGTGTGCATGTAGTGTGTGTGTGCATTTTGTGTGTGTGTGTGCGTGTGTGTGTGTGCATTTTGTGTGTGTGTGTGTGTGTGTGTGTGTGTGTGTGTGCATTTTGAGTGTGTGTGTGTGTGTGCATTTTGTGTGTGTGTGTGTGTGTGTGTGTGTGCATTGTGTGTGTGTGTGTGTGTTTGTGTGTGTGTGTGTGTGTTTGTGTGCGTGTGTGTGTGTGTATGTGTGTGTGTGTGTGTTTGTTTGTGTATATGTGTTAGTATGTGTGTGTATTTGTGTGTGTGTGTGTATTTGTGTGTGTGTGTATATGTGTGTGTGAGTGTATTTGTGTGTGTGTGTATGTGTGTGTGTGTGTGTGTGTATTTGTGTGAGTGTGTGTGTGTGTATTTGTGTGTGTGTGTGTGTATTTGTGTGTGTGTGTGTGTATTTGTGTGTGTGTGTGTGTATTT
>JAWQFJ010000121.1:116031-145387 GCA_034096865.1 Theodoxus fluviatilis | reverse complement strand
AGTGTGTGTGTGTGTGTTTGTGGGTTTAAAAAACAACACACAGGGATAGTAACACAGAGACAGACAGATAAACATTCATGGAGACAAACAGACAGACAGAGAGAGAGAGCCTAGCAGACGACACTGGCCCAGCCTGGCTGACGCAACAGGTGTCTATTTTTACCCTGCGGTAAAATTATTCAGCCTCTCCACACCCCCATATCGATTTCTTGACTGTGCAACTGGTTGTGTGCTGCAGTCACTTGCACAGTAAAAAGAGCGTTTGGGTCTCTCTGAAGGCACACCTGCTTGGCAAAGCTTGCTTGCCCACGTGGTGCAATCCTCTCACTCAAAATAAAAAAGACATTAGTCGCCCCATCAATTCTAAAAAGTGAACAGCTGCCTCATTGGGGGTGAGCTGGCAGCCCCAACTCTATAACTACTTCTGTCTGTCTGTCTGTCTGTCTGTCTGTCTGTCTGTCTGTCTGTCTGTCTGTCTGTCTGTCTGTCTGTCTGTCTGTCTGTCTGTCTGTCTGTCTGTCTGTCTGTCTGTCTGTCTCTGTCTCTGTCTCTGTCTCTCTCTCTCTTTCTCTCTCTCCCTCCCTCCCTCCCTCTTTTTCTTTCTCCATCCTCGCGTGCGCGCTCGCACACACACACACATAGAGATGTACATACACAGACCCGATATTCATCTCACTTTCAACTGAAGGTCTGAAGGCAAGACTTTCTGTGGACATTAATTTAGATGAAGGGGGTGGGGTGGGGTAAGGAGGAAGTGGAGTGGGGGTGGGGGTGGGTTGGAAGGGAATAGGGTGGAGGAGAGACAGAGGGTGCTGGTGTAACTGAACCCTTGCCTAATGGAGGGACAAGTCCAACGTGTCTGCTCACCGGAAAGTCTTCTAATGAGATACATTTCCCGTCTGGTAGTGGAATCTGTGGAATCTGTGGAATCTGTGGAATCTGGGAGAGAAATGAATGGGGTCTTCGATTTTCCCCTGGCCACCATTCCTGGCCAGCATTCCTGGCCAGCATTCCTGGCCAGCATTCCTGGCCACCATTCCTGGCCACCATTCCTGGCCACCATTCCTGGCCACCATTCCTGGCCAGCATTCCTGGCCAGCATTCCTGGCCACTATTCCTGGCCACCATTCCTGGCCACCATTCCTGGCCACCATTCCTGGCCACTATTCCCGCCCATGGTGACTCTAAACCGCACTCTAGTCCGTAATGGCTGTCCCCCTCCGTTCCCCCACCGTGCCCCCTCCGTTCCCCCACCGTGCCCCCTTCGTTCCCCCTCCGTGCCCCCTCCGTTCCCCCACCGTGCTCCCTCCGTTCCCCCACTGTGCCCCCTCTGTTCCCCCACTGTCCTCAATGTGCCCCCTCTGTGCCATTGATGGAGGATGATGTGATGCTTGACCCCATGGCGACGTTGCCAGAGCTGGTTTGATTACTGAGGTTAGAGGAGCGAGTGATGACTGGACGGTAGCAAAAATCCCAGGACGCCCTGATTTCTGCCAGGCTGAAGTGGAGACTACTACACTGATACACAGAGGTGTAACAGGGACCTAGTTCTAGGATTTTGCATCTCATTCCCCTCTTAATTTGGGCCATTCTTGATAGTCTCCATTCCTTGCCTTGGTATTTGTGGAAAAGTATTTGTGATTTTCTCTGTCTCTGTCTCTGTCTCTCTCTCTCTCTCTCTCTCTCTCTCTCCTCTCTCTCTCTCTATCTATCTATCTATATCTCTCTCTCTTTCTCTCTCTCTTTCTCTCTCTCTCTCTTTCTCTCTCTCTCTCTTTCTCTCTTTCTCTCTCTGTCTCTGTCTGTCTGTCTGTCTGTCTCTCTCTCTCTCTCTCTCTCTCTCTCTCTCTCTCTCTCTCTCTCTCTCTCTCTCTCTCTCTCTGTGCACTCTCTGCACTCTCTGCCTTCCTCATCTTACCTTCAGCCATTCTATCCTCTGTAGTTTGGGACTTCCATCTTCCCTGTCTTCTCCACCGTTTTTCATGTGTTTACCTCTCCTCCTCTCTCGCCAACCTCGTCTTCACCTCCCTCTACCACTTCTCTTCACTCCTTCTCTCTCCTCTTTATTCCTTCATCTTCCATGCGGGCTTGAGTGAAGGCGTTGCCATGGGAACTAGCTTAGTTTTTGGAGGGAACAAGTACGTGCCAGAGATGCTGCATTGAAAAGCAAGCGGAACATCACTAGACACATTCTTTTTTTATTCACAAGTGGTTACTGGTTGGTAAAAGTACAGCTCGTGATCTTTGAATACTTAATAAGAAGACGTACGTGATTTCAACAAGTGACAAGTTCAAATGATATAGTGCGCTAGGCAAAGTATTTCACAGGTAACGTTCTTTACTCAGAGTCACGCACACTCGCGCACGTAACCCTGGCGAGATTTCGATCACTGTACATTGCTGTACTCTGATAAGACTGAATCACGTAAATGTGGCGAGGTTGTAATCATTGCTGTACATTGCTGTACTCTGATAAGACTGAATCACGTAAATGTGGCGAGGTTGTAATCATTGCTGTACTCTGATAAGACTGAATCACGTAACCCTGGCGAGGTTGTAATCATTGCTGTACTCTGGTAAGACTGAGTCACGTAACCCTGGCGAGGTTGTGATCATTGCTGTACTCTGATAAGGCTGAATCACGTAACCCTGGCGAGGTTGTGATCATTGCTGTACTCTGGTAAGACTGAATCACGTAGCCCTGGCTAGGTTGTAATCATTGCTGTACTCTGGTAAGACTGAATCACGTAACCCTGGCGAGGTTGTAATCATTGCTGTACTCTGGTAAGACTGAATCACGTAACCCTGGCGAGGTTGTAATCATTGCTGTACTCTGGTAAGACTGAATCACGTAACCCTGGCGAGGTTGTAATCATTGCTGTACTCTGGTAAGACTGAATCACGTAACCCTGGCGAGGTTGTAATCATTGCTGTACTCTGGTAAGACTGAATCACGTAACCCTGGCGAGGTTGTCATCATTGCTGTACTCTGGTAAGACTGAATCACGTAACCCTACGTTCCGACGACTTTGCAGCTTTGAATGCTTCCACCTGACTAGCTTGCAGGAGCCGCCACGCCCCGCCACGCCACGCCACGCCACGCCACGCCACGCCACGCCACACGCCACGCCACGCCACGCCACGCCACGCCACGCCACGCCACACGCCACGCGCCACGCCACGCCACGCCACGCCACGCCACACGCCACACGCCACGCCACGCCACGCCACGCCACACGCCACGCCACGCCACGCCACGCGCCACGCCACGCCACGCCACACGCCACACGCCACGCCACGCCACGCCACACGCCACGCCACGCCACACGCCACGCCACGCCACGCCACGCCACGCCACGCCACGCCACGCCACGCCACGCCACGCCACCTCACACGCCACGCCACGCCACGCCACACGCCACGCCACGCCACGCCACGCCACGCCACACGCCGCGCCACGCCATGCCACACCACGCCACGCCACGCCACGCCACACGCCGCGCCACGCCATGCCACACCACGCCACGCCCCGCCACGCCACGCCACGCCACGCCATGCCACACCACGCCATGCTATATCCTCTCATCAATGTGCTAGGCTTCAAAATACCCATGGTGCGTGCTTCAGCTCTTGCAGATAAAGGCGCAGATCTGTTTCCAAATCTGCGAGGAAAAAAGTGCGAGCTACTTGTGACACGAAAGTGCAGAACTGTAGATTATGAAGCCGAGTAGAGGGTTCTGACAAAAAAGCTTTATATTAGTTTCTGGTTAGCAGTGGGTTTTGTCGATTAAGTCGTGTCCCTGTCCAAGAATTTATGAGTGATAAAAAATATTGGAGCGGAAAGTTTTCTTCGCAAGAACAAAATGGAGCAAATAATTCTTGCAACAACTCAGCTAAGACACACGGGAGGGAAAATTGAATGAAAGGTGTGTGTGTGTGTGTGTGTGTGTGTGTGTGTGTGTGTGTGTGTGTGTGTGTGTGTGTGTGTGTCTCTCTCTCTCTCTCTAGCTTTTCTCTCTCTCTCTCTCTCTCTCTCTCTCTCTCTCTCTCTCTCTCTCTCTCTCTCTCTCTCTCTCTCTCTCTCTCTCTCTCTCTCTCTCTCTCTCCCTCTCTCTCTCTCTCTCTTTGTGCGTGAATATATGTGTGTGTAATGTGTGTGTTTTATGCATATTTGCGGTGTGTGTGTGTGAACTTGTGTGTGTGTGCTTCAACATATACGTCTGTGTGCTCATTTGTGTGTGTGTGTGCTTGCCTCTGCGCGATTCTGTGCTCGTGCAATGCATGTTTGCACGTGGGCTAGCGTGCGTTTGGGAGCATAATGTGTCATTGGGCAAGTGTTTACATCTCGTTGTACAAGGTTACATAAACATGTTTGCTGGCATATGTTTTTTCATTTCCCATACCCCACCCCTACCTCACCCTAACCCCCACCCCCACCCCCTTGGTCTGCGTGCACATTGTCCCCACCCCCTTGTCTGTGTGCACATTACCCCCACCCCTTGTCTGTGTGCACATTACCCCCACCCCTTGTCTGTGTCTGTGTGCACATTACCCCCACCCCCTTGTCTGTGTGCACATTGTCCCCACCCCCTTGTCTGTGTGCACATTACCCCCACCCCTTGTCTGCGTGCACATTACCCCCACCCCCTTGTCTGTGTGCACATTACCCCCACCCCTTGTCTGGGTCTGTGTGCACATTACCCCCACCCCCTTGTCTGTGTGCACATTACCCCCACCCCTTGTCTGTGTCTGTGTGCACATTACCCCCACCCCCTTGTCTGTGTGCACATTACCCCCACCCCCTTGTCTGTGTGCACATTACCCCCACCCCTTGTCTGTGTCTGTGTGCACATTACCCCCACCCCTTGTCTGTGTGCACATTACCCCCACCCCCTTGTCTGTGTGCACATTACCCCCACCCCCTTGTCTGTGTGCACATTACCCCCACCCCCTTGTCTGTGTGCACATTACCCCCACCCCTTGTCTGTGTGCACATTACCCCCACCCCCTTGTCTGTGTGCACATTACCCCCACCCCTCTTGTCTGTGTGCACATTACCCCCACCCCCTTGTCTGTGTGCACATTACCCCCACCCCCTTGTCTGTGTGCACATTACCCCACCCCTTGTCTGTGTCTGTGTGCACATTACCCCCACCCCCTTGTCTGTGTGCACATTACCCCCACCCCTTGTCTGTGTGCACATTACCCCACCCCCTTGTCTGTGTGCACATTACCCCCACCCCTTGTCGGTGTGCCCATTAACCCCACCCCCTTGTCTGTGTGCACATTACCCCCACCCCCTTGTCTGTGTGCACATTACCCCCACCCCCTTGTCTGTGTGCACATTACCCCCACCCCCTTGTCTGTGTGCACATTACCCTCACCCCTTGTCTGTGTCTGTGTGCACATTACCCCCACCCCCTTGTCTGTGTGCACATTACCCCCACCCCCTTGTCTGTGTGCACATTACCCCCACCCCCTTGTCTGTGTGCACATTACCCCCACCCCCTTGTCTGTGTGCACATTACCCCCACCCCCTTGTCTGTGTGCACATTACCCCACCCCCTTGTCTGTGTGCACATTACCCCCACCCCCTTGTCTGTGTGCACATTACCCCCACCCCCTTGTCTGTGTGCACATTACCCCCACCCCCTTGTCTGCGTGCACATTACCCCACCCCCTTGTCTGTGTGCACATTACCCCCACCCCCTTGTCTGTGTGCACATTACCCCCACCCCCTTGTCTGTGTGCACATTACCCCCACCCCTTGTCTGTGTGCACATTACCCCACCCCCTTGTCTGTGTGCACATTACCCCCACCCCCTTGTCTGTGTGCACATTACCCCCACCCCCTTGTCTGTGTGCACATTACCCCACCCCTTGTCTGTGTGCACATTACCCCCACCCCCTTGTCTGTGTGCACATTACCCCCACCCCCTTGTCTGTGTGCACATTACCCCACCCCCTTGTCTGTGTGCACATTACCCCCACCCCCTTGTCTGTGTGCACATTACCCCCACCCCCTTGTCTGTGTGCACATTACCCCCACCCCCTTGTCTGTGTGCACATTACCCCCACCCCTTGTCTGTGTGCACATTACCCCCACCCCCTTGTCTGTGTGCACATTACCCCCACCCCCTTGTCTGTGTGCACATTACCCCCACCCCTGCTGTGTCTGTGTGCACATTACCCCCACCCCCTTGTCTGTGTGCACATTACCCCCACCCCTTGTCTGTGTGCACATTACCCCCACCCCCTTGTCTGTGTGCACATTACCCCCACCCCTTGTCTGTGTGCACATTACCCCACCCCCTTGTCTGTGTGCACATTACCCCCACCCCCTTGTCTGTTGTGCACATTACCCCCACCCCCTTGTCTGTGTGCACATTACCCCCACCCCCTTGTCTGTGTGCATATTAACCCCACCCCTTGTCTGTGTCTGTGTGCACATTACCCCCACCCCCTTGTCTGTGTGCACATTACCCCCACCCCTTGTCTGTGTGCACATTACCCCCACCCCTTGTCTGTGTGCACATTACCCCCACCCCCTTGTCTGTGTGCACATTACCCCCACCCCCTTGTCTGTGTGCACATTACCCCCACCCCCTTGTCTGTGTGCACAT
Organism: Theodoxus fluviatilis; assembly: GCA_034096865.1. Taxonomy (NCBI): domain Eukaryota; kingdom Metazoa; phylum Mollusca; class Gastropoda; order Cycloneritida; family Neritidae; genus Theodoxus; species Theodoxus fluviatilis. Next base: position 138,764 of record JAWQFJ010000121.1, on the reverse strand, counting down.
TAACCCCACCCCTTGTCTGTGTGCACATTACCCCCACCCCCTTGTCTGTGTGCACATTACCCCACCCCCTTGTCTGTGTGCACATTACCCCCACCCCTTGTCTGTGTGCACATTACCCCACCCCCTTGTCTGTGTGCACATTAACCCCACCCCTTGTCTGTGTGCACATTACCCCACCCCTTGTCTGTGTGCACATTACCCCCACCCCCTTGTCTGTGTGCACATTACCCCCACCCCCTTGTCTGTGTGCACATTACCCCCACCCCTTGTCTGTGTGCACATTACCCCACCCCCTTGTCTGTGTGCACATTACCCCCACCCCTTGTCTGTGTGCACATTACCCCCACCCCCTTGTCTGTGTGCACATTACCCCCACCCCCTTGTCTGTGTGCACATTACCCCCACCCCCTTGTCTGTGTGCACATTACCCCACCCCCTTGTCTGTGTGCACATTACCCCACCCCCTTGTCTGTGTGCACATTACCCCCACCCCTTGTCTGTGTGCACATTACCCCCACCCCCTTGTCTGTGTGCACATTACCCCCACCCCTTGTCTGTGTGCACATTACCCCCACCCCCTTGTCTGTGTGCACATTACCCCACCCCTTGTCTGTGTGCATATTACCCCCACCCCTTGTCTGTGTGCACATTACCCCCACCCCTTGTCTGTGTGCACATTACCCCCACCCCCTTGTCTGTGTGCACATTACCCCCACCCCCTTGTCTGTGTGCACATTACCCCCACCCCTTGTCTGTGTGCACATTACCCCACCCCTTGTCTGTGTGCACATTACCCCCACCCCTTGTCTGTGTGCACATTACCCCCACCCCCTTGTCTGTGTGCACATTACCCCCACCCCCTTGTCTGTGTGCACATTACCCCACCCCCTTGTCTGTGTGCACATTACCCCCACCCCCTTGTCTGTGTGCACATTACCCCCACCCCCTTGTCTGTGTGCACATTACCCCACCCCTTGTCTGTGTGCACATTACCCCACCCCTTGTCTGTGTGCACATTACCCCCACCCCCTTGTCTGTGTGCACATTACCCCCACCCCCTTGTCTGTGTGCACATTACCCCCACCCCCTTGTCTGTGTGCACATTACCCCCACCCCTTGTCTGTGTGCACATTACCCCCACCCCTTGTCTGTGTGCACATTACCCCCACCCCTTGTCTGTGTCTGTGTGCACATTACCCCCACCCCCTTGTCTGTGTGCACATTACCCCCACCCCCTTGTCTGTGTGCACATTACCCCCACCCCCTTGTCTGTGTGCACATTACCCCCACCCCCTTGTCTGTGTGCACATTACCCCCACCCCTTGTCTGTGTGCACATTACCCCCACCCCTTGTCTGTGTGCACATTACCCCCACCCCCTTGTCTGTGTGCACATTACCCCCACCCCCTTGTCTGTGTGCACATTAACCCCACCCCCTTGTCTGTGTGCACATTACCCCCACCCCCTTGTCTGTGTGCACATTACCCCCACCCCTTGTCTGTGTGCACATTACCCCCACCCCCTTGTCTGTGTGCACATTACCCCCACCCCCTTGTCTGTGTGCACATTACCCCCACCCCCTTGTCTGTGTGCACATTGTCCCCATCCCCTTGTCTGTGTGCACATTGTCCCCACCCCCTTGTCTGTGTGCACATTGTCCCCACCCCCTTGTCTGTGTGCACATTATCTCCACCCCCTTGTCTGTGCTTGCTAATCTTGCACACCACTGACGTGGTGACTCACAGACGAGATCACGGTTCACGTACTGTCGAAGAATGAATAAATGATCGAGTAGAAGAATACAGTTATAAATCAACCAGGGGCCTTAGAAAAGCTTACCACGAAATTGCTTTGATGGTCACTGTGATTGTCATCAGTTTTTGTGGATTGTTTGTGAAATTGCTTGCACAGGCTGGAGAGGTGTGCTACTTAATGTTGTTGTAGAAATGAAAGGACTTTCCGTGTGTTTTATTTTGAAGAGCTCTTGCCCTCCAGAAGTGACTTTACCCGTGGATCCCTAGTAAAGACATTAGGAATGGGTTGGGGAAGGTTGAGGGTGTGTGTGTGTGTGTGAGGTGGGAACAAGACAGAACACGGTGCCCCATGCTCCATGCTCCGTGCTCCCTTGTTGTGGTCGAGGTGACAAAAGCAAGGCTCTGCAATGGCTGGCTGTGGCCAGCGACCCTGGCGTGGCGTCACTTCTGACCTGCCAACAGCAGTAGCCATGGCGTGGCGTCACTTCTGACCTGCCAACAGCAGTAGCCATGGCGTGGCGTCCCTGCTGACCTGCCAACAGCAGTAGCCATGGCGTGGCGTCACTTCTGACCTGCCAACAGCAGTAGCCATGGCGTGGCGTCACTGCTGACCTGCCAACAGCAGTAGCCATGGCGTGGCGTCACTGCTGACCTGCCAACAGCAGTAGCCATGGCGTGGCGTCACTGCTGACCTGCCAACAGCAGTAGTCATGGCGTGGCGTCACTTCTGACCTGCCAACAGCAGTAGCCATGGCGTGGTGTCACTTCTGACCTGCCAACAGCAGTAGCCATGGCGTGGCGTCACTGCTGACCTGCCAACAGCAGTAGCCATGGCGTGGCGTCACTTCTGACCTGCCAACAGCAGTAGCCATGGCGTGGCGTCACTTCTGACCTGCCAACAGCAGTAGCCATGGCGTGGTGTCACTGCTGACCTGCCAACAGCAGTAGCCATGGCGTGGTGTCACTTCTGACCTGCCAACAGCAGTAGTCATGGCGTGGTGTCACTGCTGACCTGCCAACAGCAGTAGCACAGCGTGGCGGCCTCTGCCTAAAGTACTTGCGCCCACTCTCCATGCCCAGTCGCCACGACACCAATGATAAGCAATGCCTTTGATGGACAAAGTCTTCATCGACGGAGGACTGCTGTAGTGGACTTGAAACCCATTCCCAACGTTTGAGGTCAAAACTATACATTTGCGGGCACAGTTTTCAGGTGGATTGATTATATTTGTTTGTGTGAATCGTATGATGTTCTACACTTTTTTTCACGGAGATAAAGATTAATCGCCATCTAGAACGTCATGCCGTTCTCTTTTTACAATCAGTGTTTCAACAGGACGTATAGAACTAGTCATCGCTGTCATGACTGAGATGTGCATGTCTGACGTGCTTATTTCTTTTCTGCGTACACTTGGCTGATTTAGGTTTTTGAGAATCACAATTCAATGTGAGATGATATGCCTTCATGGAGAAATAAATGCACATTGTATGTGCATTGAAAGCCTTGTAACTTCGACGTAAGCTCTACGAACTCACATCAAATCCTCCCTTCTGTCACGTATAAATATGCACACATGGATTACAATAACACGTAAACCCCCCCCCCCCTCTCTCTCTCTCTCTCTCTCTCTCTCTCTCTCTCTCTCTCTCTCTCCACACACACATGCACGCACGCACGCACACAAGCATGCACACACACGCATGCACATGCACACACACAGACACGTAAAAACACACACGTACAGAGAGAGAGAGAGAGAGAGAGAGAGAGAGAGAGAGAGAGAGAGAGAGAGAGAGAGAGAGCACTGAGGTAGCACTGAGATTGACTCACATGCACACACATACTTGCCAATCATGCACGTCCCCGAAAACGGCAGTGATGCAGTCCTTCGATGAAAAGGCAAACTAGCACCCCCCAAAAAAACACCCTCCTCTACTGTCATTAGATTTCTTCTCAGATCAACATTGCTTTTTTTATCCACTTCGCAGACGAAGGTAAAGAGATTGATACTGGTGCTTTGTGAAAGGATTGACTACTTTCCATAAAGGCTGTACACACTGGTACTGGTGCTTTGTGAAAGGATTGACTACTTTCCATAAAGGCTGTACACACTGGTACTGGTGCTTTGTGAAAGGATTGACTACTTTCCATAAAGGCTGTACACACTGATACTGGTGCTTTGTGAAAGGATTGACTACTTTCCATAAAGGCTGTACACACTGGTACTGGTACTTTGTGAAAGGATTGACTACTTTCCATAAAGGCTGTACACACTGATACTGGTGCTTTGTGAAAGGATTGACTACTTTCCATAAAGGCTGTACACACTGGTACTGGTGCTTTGTGAAAGGATTGACTACTTTCCATAAAGGCTGTACACACTGGAAAACATTTTTCTCCTGCTTCGCTTTCAGTCGGGTTTATCTTTGTGGAATCTCATTCTATCAATTTGCTCATAATGCTGTAACATTGGCTGGCAAATTCAATATTCGTCAGTGGGATATTTTCCCTTGCCAGACGTAATCGAAGCTCTGCTCAAGCGCCGCGTGAGGTTTTTCTTCTAATAATAAATATTAATACATGTATAATAATAATAATAATACTTTTCTTCTCTTTTTTCTTGACAGAGGATGACAAAATGCCGATGCTGCCTCGTCTGCTGTTCTGGTTTTGGATTATGTTTGCGGTGTACGCTGGCATGCGACTCACCCAGGGGGACGACGTGGGCAATCTACACCTCGTCTCATGGAACGAATTCTACTATGATATGCTGGCCAAGGGGGAGGTAAATCTAGCTGGAGCCTTGTAGTTGCCTCCCTTAGTTGCTGCTTCTAGGTTTTTGTGCGTGGTGTGTGGATGTGTTTATTAGCCCCCTCAGTTCTCTTTAACTTGGATTGATTGCATAACCATTGTTGTCACACGTAAATGAGTAATGGTTTTGATATTACTTTTATGCAATCTCGTCCTTGAATTTTATTGTCTATGTTCATACAAAACCTGTCAGCACATCTACCCACCTACCTTCGCATCAACTGTATATAGACTGTTTGACCGGGAGAAGCTTGTAGTCCCTTGCATCAACTGTATTTAGGCTGTTTGACCGGGAGAAGCTTGTAGTCCCTTGCATCAACTGTATTTAGGCTGTTTGACCGGGAGAAGCTTGTAGTCCCTCGCATCAACTGTATTTAGGCTGTTTGACCGGGAGAGGCTTGTAGTCCCTCACATCAACTGTATTTAGGCTGTTTGACCGGGAGAAGCTTGTAGTCCCTCGCATCAACTGTATTTAGGCTGTTTGACCGGGAGAAGCTTGTAGTCCCTCACATCAACTGTATTTAGGCTGTTTGACCGGGAGAAGCTTGTAGTCCCTCGCATCAACTGTATATAGGCTGTTTGACCGGGAGAGGCTTGTAGTCCCTCGCATCAACTGTATATAGGCTGTTTGACCGGGAGAAGCTTGTAGTCCCTTGCATCAACTGTATTTAGGCTGTTTGACCGGGAGAAGCTTGTAGTCCCTCGCATCAACTGTATATAGGCTGTTTGACCGGGAGAAGCTTGTAGTCCCTCGCATCAACTGTATATAGGCTGTTTGACCGGGAGAAGCTTGTAGTCCCTCGCATCAACTGTATATAGACTGTTTGACCGGGAGAGGCTTGTAGTCCCTCGCATCAACTGTATATAGGCTGTTTGACCGGGAGAAGCTTGTAGTCCCTCGCATCAACTGTATTTAGACTGTTTGACCGGGAGAGGCTTGTAGTCCCTCGCATCAACTGTATATAGGCTGTTTGACCGGGAGAAGCTTGTAGTCCCTCGCATCAACTGTATATAGGCTGTTTGACCGGGAGAGGCTTGTAGTCCCTTGCATCAACTGTATATAGGCTGTTTGACCGGGAGAGGCTTGTAGTCCCTCGCATCAACTGTATATAGGCTGTTTGACCGGGAGAGGCTTGTAGTCCCTCGCATCAACTGTATATAGACTGTTTGACCGGGAGAGGCTTGTAGTCCCTCGCATCAACTGCATTTAGGCTGTTTGACCGGGAGAAGCTTGTAGTCCCTCGCATCAACTGTATTTAGACTGTTTGACCGGGAGAAGCTTGTAGTCCCTCGCATCAACTGTATATAGGCTGTTTGACCGGGAGAAGCTTGTAGTCCCTCGCATCAACTGTATATAGGCTGTTTGACCGGGAGAGGCTTGTAGTCCCTCGCATCAACTGTATATAGACTGTTTGACCGGGAGAGGCTTGTAGTCCCTCGCATCAACTGTATATAGGCTGTTTGACCGGGAGAAGCTTGTAGTCCCTCGCATCAACTGTATATAGACTGTTTGACCGGGAGAAGCTTGTAGTCCCTCGCATCAACTGTATATAGACTGTTTGACCGGGAGAAGCTTGTAGTCCCTCGCATCAACTGTATATAGGCTGTTTGACCAGGAGAAGCTTGTAGTCCCTCGCATCAACTGTATATAGGCTGTTTGACCGGGAGAAGCTTGTAGTCCCTCGCATCAACTGTATATAGGCTGTTTGACCGGGAGAAGCTTGTAGTCCCTCGCATCAACTGTATATAGGCTGTTTGACCAGGAGAAGCTTGTAGTCCCTCGCATCAACTGTATATAGGCTGTTTGACCGGGAGAAGCTTGTAGTCCCTCGCATCAACTGTATATAGGCTGTTTGACCGGGAGAAGCTTGTAGTCCCTCGCATCAACTGTATATAGGCTGTTTGACCGGGAGAGGCTTGTAGTCCCTCGCATCAACTGTATATAGGCTGTTTGACCGGGAGAAGCTTGTAGTCCCTCGCATCAACTGTATATAGGCTGTTTGACCGGGAGAAGCTTGTAGTCCCTCGCATCAACTGTATATAGGCTGTTTGACCGGGAGAGGCTTGTAGTCCCTTCGCATCAACTGTATATAGGCTGTTTGACCGGGAGAAGCTTGTAGTCCCTCGCATCAACTGTATATAGGCTGTTTGACCGGGAGAAGCTTGTAGTCCCTCGCATCAACTGTATATAGGCTGTTTGACCGGGAGAGGCTTGTAGTCCCTTGCATCAACTGTATTTAGGCTGTTTGACCGGGAGAAGCTTGTAGTCCCTCGCATCAACTGTATATAGGCTGTTTGACCGGGAGAGGCTTGTAGTCCCTCGCATCAACTGTATTTAGGCTGTTTGACCGGGAGAAGCTTGTAGTCCCTCGCATCAACTGTGTATAGACTGTTTGACCGGGAGAGGCTTGTAGTGGCTGAATAATCGATCCGATCTCAAGAGAGGGTAGTGAAAGTTCAGCTGTTTGTTGATTGGAAGCGAAGAAAGGAATAATTGGGTCTGAATCACCATACGCCTGTATCATGTTTGTCAGTCAGGATGGATGGAAATAAATGCACTTTCTGCAGAGGCGCTCGTGTTGCATCTCACTACATCCATTTTCCAAGTTTCAAAGTCTTGACAATGCTTTGCACCATAAAGGAACATCAGTCAGGGAACACGTGAATGCTCCGTTTTGAAGGTGCACAGAAACATTTGGGCAGCAATGATAACCATTAGCACTCCAGTAGTTTTAGACAAGGGCTGCACCATGACAGCCAGTAGCATGTAATGAACACCAGCATGCAATGCAGGCTGCTGAACCCTGTCCTCAAAGCAAGTGAGTACATCACTGCTCAAAGAAAGTGAGTACATCACTGCTCAAAGAAAGTGAGTACATCACTGCTCAAAGAAAGTGAGTACATCACTGCTGCTCTGGTTTGGTTTATGCTGAACCCTGTCCTCAAAGCAAGTGAGTACATCACTGCTCAAAGCAAGTGAGTACATCACTGCTGCTCTGGTTTGGTTTATGCTGAACCCTGTCCTCAAAGCAAGTGAGTACATCACTGCTCAAAGCAAGTGAGTACATCACTGCTGCTCTGGTTTGGTTTATGCTGAACCCTGTCCTCAAAGCAAGTGAGTACATCACTGCTGCTCTGGTTTGGTTTATGCTGAACCCTGTCCTCAAAGCAAGTGAGTACATCACTGCTGCTCTGTTCTGGTCTATGGGGCCTCCTGACTTGGTATTTAGAAAACAATTCCTGTGAGTTGGGGGTAAGAATAGACCCACCGTGTGCAATCCCCAAAGAAAAAAACAAAGGAACCAAGACTTACTCTCACGCTAATCAGCTGAAGTCATAGTCGTGGAAATGGCAATGGAGAAGTGACTTTACTCCACATCCAATGCTTTCCAGTGATATTCGTGGAAATGGCAATGGAGAAGTGACTTTACTCCACATCCAATGCTTTCCATTGATAGTCGTGGAAATGGCAATGGAGAAGTGACTTTACTCCACATCCAATGCTTTCCATTGATAGTCGTGGAAATGGCAATGGAGAAGTGACTTTACTCCACATGCAATGCTTTCCATTGATATTCGTGGAAATGGCAATGGAGAAGTGACTTTACTCCACATGCAATGCTTTCCATTGATAGTCGTGGAAATGGCAATGGAGAAGTGACTTTACTCCACATCCAATGCTTTCCAGTGATATTCGTGGAAATGGCAATGGAGAAGTGACTTTACTCCACATCCAATGCTTTCCACTGATATTTGTGGAAATGGCAATGGAGAAGTGACTTTACTCCACATCCAATGCTTTCCATTGATATTCGTGGAAATGGCAATGGAGAAGTGACTTTACTCCACATGCAATGCTTTCCATTAGTTCCACTATATGAAAATGGAGATATTGTGTGTGCAGGACTATTGGTGGCGATTGACTTGGACTGACGCACGATGTTGCATTGATTTCAGGTGGACCAGGTGATCGTGAGACCCGAGATAGAGATGGCCATCATCCAGTTGCACGCTGGGGCTGTCATCAAGGGCAAGAAAGTAAGAACTATGGAAGAAAAAGAAGAAGAAGAAGAAGAAGGAGAAGGAGGAGGAGGAGGAGGAGGAGGAGGAGGAGGAGGAGGGGGGGGGAGAGGAGGAGGAGGAGGAGGAGGAGGAGGAGGAGGAGGAGGAACAGCAACAACATTTTTCATTGTTATCATCATCGTCCTTGTCGTCATTGTAATCCTCCTCCTCCTCCTCCTCCTCCTCCTCCTCCTCCTCCTCCTCCTCCTCCTCCTCCTCATCATCATCATCAGCATCAGCATCAGCATCATCAACCTGTTCTGCTATTCACATAAACGCTTTTGCGTGAGGTTTTACAAAATATGGATAACCTAACATCTATAGAATTGTCATGCCCTTTTTGTATAATAATTTAACGCCATTGATGTGATTCAGTTATAGGGAGATACGTGTATTGCAAGATAAGATGATGGACTTTTTTTTCTTTTCAAGTAGCGAACTTTATTGCAGCTGTTGGTGACCCGTGCCTTTTTTACAACAGCACTGACTTTTACTTTTCTTCTCAGAGTTGCAATGGAATGTACTGCCAAGTGAAAATATCTTACATACCTGAAGTGCACTTTGTGTTAATGTGGGGTGAGAAAAACAAAATAGCATTCCTTTATAACAAATTCCGCTGTCGCTGGTTTATCAACTACTGTTTTGCGAAGACGTTCTTGAAAATACGTATGGAAGAGAATGTAAAGTACACAATAAAGTTGCAGCCATAGATCTTGCAATGGGCAAAACCAAAAATACATGTAGAGTGTATGTGTGATCAAATTTTAAAATGATATTTCTTGGATACTATAATGACAAAATTTGATATTTTCAATGAAATTGCATTCTGTTTTCCACAGCTCTGGAAATATCTGTACTTTGGAATTATCTTAAGCAAAAGCTGCAAATCTGGAATTTCATTTAGATTTCTGAATTTAAATAAATCGCAGTGTGACCCTTTACTGAGTGGCACACTTGAAAAACCATCTCGTCAACAATTACATGTTTTGGAAGCATTTCTCACATTTTCATTTAATTTGAGACTTTATTTTTAATGAAGGGGATTGGGATTTTAAAGATCATGGATGGACAATTCTAGGAAAATATAAGTTTCGAAATGTTTGTGTCTGATTATTTTCTCCTCACTCCACAATTATTTTCACTTTTAATCACAGTCTTCTCTTTTTTGCCGGGAAAAATAAGATATATATTAAGAAATAAATAGTTGTCAATGTGAAAGTGCATGGCACTAAAGATACAAACCACACAATTAGAAAATCATCTACCTGTTTCTTCTGATGACATATGTTACGCCTGCATTTGCAGTGGAAGAAAGACATACACAGACAAAAATTCACAGGGACGTGTCCTATTTGATGCGAGAGATGTTGTGGCTTGTCGCTACACACAAGGACATACACTCTACAGACAAAGATTCACAGGGACGTGTCCTATTTGATGCGAGAGATGTTGTGGCTTGTCCCTGCAGGTGGACACCAGCTTCTACACCATGAAGATTCCAGACCCATTTCGCTTCGAGGAGAAGGTCAGGAAGGCAGAGGCGGACCTTGGACTCAAGCCAGAACAGGGAATTTCTATCTCTTACCAACGTGAGAGGTAGGTTGCAAGGGAGACAACTTCGGTCACGTCACATTAACGGGCCTTGTTGTTGTAATTCGACATCCTATTCAAATACAGCCAGGAAAAAGTGACGAATACAGTTGATTCCTTGGGTGAAGTTACCATGGAGTGTGCGTGCGTGCGTGTGTGCGTGCGTGGCGTGCATGTATGTTTAAACAGGCTTTTTTTTTTACCGTGTACTATTTTCATTGACACGTTGCAGGCTTTTTTGCTTCCTGGACATTGCTACGAAAGTCTGTGGTATATTAGAAATTATTGACAAGCCTAGAAGAAGAAGAAGAAGAAGAAGAAGAAGAAGAAGAAGAAGAAGAAGAAGAAGAAGAAGAAGAAGAAGAACAACAACAACAACAACACAACAACAACAACAACAACAACAACAACACCAACAACAACGGGAGGGGGGGGGGGGAGAGAGAGAGAGAGAGAGAGAGAGAGAGAGAGAGAGAGAGAGAGAGAGAGAGGAGAAGGAGGAGGGAGGGGAGGAGGAGGAGGGGGGGGGGGGGGGGAGGGAGGGGGAGGAGCACGATTTATTGTTTCTGCAGGAATCTGAGACTTTAATAAACACAGCAAACTAGGGCGATAAATATTATAGTGTTGCATTCGACGCATTTTCATGCACCTTTGTATCTAGTTGAAAATCATTGTTGGCTGTAATCTCCTTAAACTCTTAGAAGGACTGAAAACTTTCGTGTAAGGTTAGAATAACCTTTCTACATGGATTGCTGGTTTTTCACACACATACGCACATATGCACACATGCATGCACACACATACACACACACACACACACACACACACACACACACACTCACACACACACACACACTCACAATCACACAATCACACAATCACACACAAACAATCAAATACACAAACCCACACTCACGAAAACACATATACAAGACACATACACTCAAACTAACGTGCACTTGCACACACAGATGCACACACACACGCACGTACACACACAGACATACACACACACACACACATGCACACACGCACGTACACACACACACACACACACATGCACACATGCACACACACACCTACACACACACACACACACACACACACACACACCTACACACATAGAAAAACAAACATATTCACGCGCTCACACACATTCACAGACACATACTGTATCACACAGACTGGCTGTGTTGTTGACAGCATCACGTCTTGTCCTTGCTGTCCTGCTCAGCTCCTGGGTGATATCTTGTCCTTGCTCTCCTCCTCAGCTCCTGGGTAATATCTTGTCCTTGCTCTCCTCCTCAGCTCCTTGGGATATCTTGTCCTTGCTCTCCTCCTCAGCTCCTGGGTGATATCTTGTCCTTGCTGTCCTCCTCAGCTCCTTGTGATATCTTGTCCTTGCTGTCCTCCTCAGCTCCTGGGTGATATCTTGTCCTTGCTGTCCTCCTCAGCTCCTTGTGATATCTTGTCCTTGCTCTCCTCCTCAGCTCCTTGTGATATCTTGTCCTTGCTCTCCTCCTCAGCTCCTGGGTGATATCTTGTCCTTGCTCTCCTCCTCAGCTCCTTGTGATATCTTGTCCTTGCTCTCCTCCTCAGCTCCTGGGTGATATCTTGTCCTTGCTGTCCTCCTCAGCTCCTTGTGATATCTTGTCCTTGCTCTCCTCCTCAGCTCCTGGTGATATCTTGTCCTTGCTCTCCTCCTCAGCTCCTTGTGATATCTTGTCCTTGCTGTCCTCCTCAGCTCCTTGTGATATCTTGTCCTTGCTCTCCTCCTCAGCTCCTTGTGATATCTTGTCCTTGCTGTCCTCCTCAGCTCCTTGTGATATCTTGTCCTTGCTCTCCTCCTCAGCTCCTGGGTGATATCTTGTCCTTGCTCTCCTCCTCAGCTCCTGGTGATATCTTGTCCTTGCTCTCCTCCTCAGCTCCTGGGTGATATCTTGTCCTTGCTGTCCTCCTCAGCTCCTGGGTGATATCTTGTCCTTGCTCTCCTCAGCTCCTTGTGATATCTTGTCCTTGCTGTCCTCCTCAGCTCCTGGGTGATATCTTGTCCTTGCTGTCCTCCTCAGCTCCTTGTGATATCTTGTCCTTGCTCTCCTCCTCAGCTCCTGGGTGATATCTTGTCCTTGCTCTCCTCCTCAGCTCCTGGTGATATCTTGTCCTTGCTCTCCTCCTCAGCTCCTGGGTGATATCTTGTCCTTGCTCTCCTCCTCAGCTCCTGGTGATATCTTGTCCTTGCTCTCCTCCTCAGCTCCTGGTGATATCTTGTCCTTGCTGTCCTCCTCAGCTCCTTGTGATATCTTGTCCTTGCTGTCCTCCTCAGCTCCTGGGTGATATCTTGTCCTTGCTCTCCTCCTCAGCTCCTGGGTGATATCTTGTCCTTGCTCTCCTCCTCAGCTCCTTGTGATATCTTGTCCTTGCTCTCCTCCTCAGCTCCTGGGTGATATCTTGTCCTTGCTCTCCTCCTCAGCTCCTTGTGATATCTTGTCCTTGCTCTCCTCCTCAGCTCCTGGTGATATCTTGTCCTTGCTCTCCTCCTCAGCTCCTTGTGATATCTTGTCCTTGCTCTCCTCCTCAGCTCCTGGTGATATCTTGTCCTTGCTGTCCTCCTCAGCTCCTTGGTGATATCTTGTCCTTGCTCTCCTCCTCAGCTCCTTGTGATATCTTGTCCTTGCTCTCCTCCTCAGCTCCTGGGTGATATCTTGTCCTTGCTCTCCTCCTCAGCTCCTGGTGATATCTTGTCCTTGCTCTCCTCCTCAGCTCCTGGTGATATCTTGTCCTTGCTGTCCTCCTCAGCTCCTTGTGATATCTTGTCCTTGCTCTCCTCCTCAGCTCCTGGTGATATCTTGTCCTTGCTCTCCTCCTCAGCTCCTTGTGATATCTTGTCCTTGCTGTCCTCCTCAGCTCCTTGTGATATCTTGTCCTTGCTCTCCTCCTCAGCTCCTGGGTGATATCTTGTCCTTGCTCTCCTCCTCAGCTCCTGGGTGATATCTTGTCCTTGCTCTCCTCCTCAGCTCCTGGGTGATATCTTGTCCTTGCTCTCCTCAGCTCCTTGTGATATCTTGTCCTTGCTGTCCTCCTCAGCTCCTTGTGATATCTTGTCCTTGCTGTCCTCCTCAGCTCCTTGTGATATCTTGTCCTTGCTGTCCTCCTCAGCTCCTGGGTGATATCTTGTCCTTGCTGTCCTCCTCAGCTCCTGGGTGATATCTTGTCCTTGCTGTCCTCAGCTCCTTGTGATATCTTGTCCTTGCTCTCCTCCTCAGCTCCTGGGTGATATCTTGTCCTTGCTCTCCTCCTCAGCTCCTTGTGATATCTTGTCCTTGCTCTCCTCCTCAGCTCCTTGTGATATCTTGTCCTTGCTCTCCTCAGCTCCTTGTGATATCTTGTCCTTGCTGTCCTCCTCAGCTCCTTGTGATATCTTGTCCTTGCTCTCCTCCTCAGCTCCTGAGTGATATCTTGTCCTTGCTGTCCTCCTCAGCTCCTTGTGATATCTTGTCCTTGCTCTCCTCCTCAGCTCCTGGGTGATATCTTGTCCTTGCTGTCCTCCTCAGCTCCTTGTGATATCTTGTCCTTGCTCTCCTCCTCAGCTCCTGGGTGATATATTGTCCTTGCTGTCCTCCTCAGCTCCTTGTGATATCTTGTCCTTGCTCTCCTCCTCAGCTCCTGGGTGATATCTTGTCCTTGCTCTCCTCAGCTCCTTGTGATATCTTGTCCTTGCTGTCCTCAGCTCCTTGTGATATCTTGTCCTTGCTCTCCTCCTCAGCTCCTGGGTGATATCTTGTCCTTGCTGTCCTCCTCAGCTCCTTGTGATATCTTGTCCTTGCTCTCCTCCTCAGCTCCTGGGTGATATCTTGTCCTTGCTCTCCTCCTCAGCTCCTGGTGATATCTTGTCCTTGCTCTCCTCCTCAGCTCCTGGGTGATATCTTGTCCTTGCTCTCCTCCTCAGCTCCTGGGTGATATCTTGTCCTTGCTCTCCTCAGCTCCTTGTGATATCTTGTCCTTGCTGTCCTCCTCAGCTCCTGGGTGATATCTTGTCCTTGCTGTCCTCCTCAGCTCCTTGTGATATCTTGTCCTTGCTCTCCTCCTCAGCTCCTGGGTGATATCTTGTCCTTGCTCTCCTCCTCAGCTCCTGGTGATATCTTGTCCTTGCTCTCCTCCTCAGCTCCTGGGTGATATCTTGTCCTTGCTCTCCTCAGCTCCTGGTGATATCTTGTCCTTGCTCTCCTCCTCAGCTCCTGGGTGATATCTTGTCCTTGCTCTCCTCAGCTCCTTGTGATATCTTGTCCTTGCTGTCCTCCTCAGCTCCTGGGTGATATCTTGTCCTTGCTCTCCTCCTCAGCTCCTGGGTGATATCTTGTCCTTGCTCTCCTCCTCAGCTCCTTGTGATATCTTGTCCTTGCTCTCCTCCTCAGCTCCTGGGTGATATCTTGTCCTTGCTCTCCTCCTCAGCTCCTTGTGATATCTTGTCCTTGCTCTCCTCCTCAGCTCCTTGTGATATCTTGTCCTTGTTCTCCTCCTCAGCTCCTTGTGATATCTTGTCCTTGCTCTCCTCCTCAGCTCCTGGGTGATATCTTGTCCTTGCTGTCCTCCTCAGCTCCTTGTGATATCTTGTCCTTGCTGTCCTCCTCAGCTCCTTGTGATATCTTGTCCTTGCTCTCCTCCTCAGCTCCTGGGTGATATCTTGTCCTTGCTCTCCTCCTCAGCTCCTTGTGATATCTTGTCCTTGCTCTCCTCCTCAGCTCCTTGTGATATCTTGTCCTTGCTCTCCTCCTCAGCTCCTTGTGATATCTTGTCCTTGCTCTCCTCCTCAGCTCCTGGGTGATATCTTGTCCTTGCTGTCCTCCTCAGCTCCTTGTGATATCTTGTCCTTGCTCTCCTCCTCAGCTCCTGGGTGATATCTTGTCCGTGCTCTCCTCCTCAGCTTTTGGAAGATATCTTGTCCTTGCTGTCCTCCTCAGCTCCTGGGTGATATCTTGTCCTTGCTCTCCTCCTCAGCTCCTTGTGATATCTTGTCCTTGCTGTCTTCCTCAGCTCCTGGGTGATATCTTGTCCTTGCTGTCCTCCTCAGCTCCTTGTGATATCTTGTCCTTGCTCTCCTCCTCAGCTCCTGGGTGATATCTTGTCCTTGCTGTCCTCCTCAGCTCCTTGTGATATCTTGTCCTTGCTCTCCTCCTCAGCTCCTGGGGCTCCTTCGTGATGCTGGCCATGCTGGGGCTGGTGGTGGTCCTCTTCCTACGCAGCATGACGCGCGTTTCCCTTCCAAACCCCTCCGACATGTTTGTGAGTTGCGCAGTCCTCTCTCGACACACGTGACTGTGCGTGGGGATTCAAGGCTAAAGTCTGAATATGGCTTCAGTCTGCTCTGTATGTTCAAGATAGTCATTTATGCAAATTCCAGAAGAAAAAACAAACCACAGCATGCTCATAGAGGAAATCGTTAATGTTATTTATATAAAAAAGTAATTTCAAGCTCTTTGTCAGAGTCTTTTTTTCTTCTTTCGGAAACTGTTTTGCCGATTTTAACTTTGTTTTTTCATGCACAGTCACAAGTGTATCGTAGTGCTTGATGTAAAATATCGCAGATTGTGATTAATGTTATTTAGTGGCTTTTGACAAGATCAAATGTTTCATAAGAACATTTTGCAACAAGAAAAATGTGAGTGAGGGTTGGCTGTTGGTTGTTTCACTTGATTGGATGGATGTTCTTTGGAGTTGAATTCAGAGCTTTGCTTGCAGTTTGCTGATCGCTAGGGCTGGATCGGATCTGACTGGGAGGCAGTCTGATGTCACGGTTGGATCTGAATGATCTGACCCTGTCCTAACGCCCCGCCCTCCCCGGCTGGGCTACTGGAGCACTGGAGCAGGCCTTGGGGGTACAGCAGCCCGGGGGTACAGCAGCCCGGGGGTACAGCAACCTGGGGGTACAGCAGCCCGGGGGTACAGCAGCCCGGGGGTACAGCAGCCCGGGGGTACAGCTGATGCAGGGGACATGGAGCAGGTCCAGCTGATGCAGGGAGCATGGAGCAGGTCCCGCCACAAAGTTATACTTGCATCTCTCCCTCATTCATGTTCTTCTGGCATGAAGTTTGTCTCCCGAACGTTCTTTACTTAAGCATCTGGGGAATATGGTAAGCTCCATGACTTGTGTATATTGCTGAAGAGTTTGTGTTCAGGACGGATTTGGTGTGTGTACTTGTTGTCTTCCAGACCTTTCTGGTGTGGCATATATGTTTGTTGACAGTATGTACAGTATGTTTCTCACACTTTTGTCTTGTGACTCCCAGACTTCCAGATAACTAGGTCAGGGGCAGTACCCAGTCGAGCCACACTTTGTAGCTGCAGGAGTGGCTGGCGATAGCCAAGTGAAGCTGCACTTTGTAGCTGCTGCAGTGGCTGGCAATAGCCAAGTGAAGCTGTACTTTGTAGCTGCAGGAGTGGCTGGCGATAGCCAGGTGAAGCTGTATTGTGTAGCTGCAGGAGTGGCTGGTGATAGCCAGGTGAAGCTGTACTTTGTAGCTGCAGGAGTGGCTGGCGATAGCCAAGTGAAGCTGTACTTTGTAGCTGTAGGAGTGGCTGGCGATAGCCAAGTGAAGCTGTACTTTGTAGCTGCAGGAGTGGCTGGTGATAGCCAGGTGAAGCTGTACTTTGTAGCTGCAGGAGTGGCTGGCGATAGCCAAGTGAAGCTGTACTTTGTAGCTGTAGGAGTGGCTGGCGATAGCCAAGTGAAGCTGTACTTTGTAGCTGCAGGAGTGGCTGGTGATAGCCAGGTGAAGCTGTACTTTGTAGCTGTAGGAGTGGCTGGCGATAGCCAAGTGAAGCTGTACTTTGTAGTTGCTGGAGTGGCTGGCGATAGCCAAGTGAAGCTGTACTTTGTAGCTGCTGCAGTGGCTGGCGATAGCCAAGTGAAGCTGTACTTTGTAGCTGCAGGAGTGGCTGGTGATAGCCAAGTGAAGCTGTACTTTGTAGTTGCTGGAGTGGCTGGCGATAGCCAAGTGAAGCTGTACTTTGTAGCTGCTGCGGTGGCTGGCGATAGCCAAGTGAAGCTGTACTTTGTAGCTGCAGGAGTGGCTGGCGATAGCCAAGTAAAGCTGTACTTTGTAGCTGCAGGAGTGGCTGGCGATAGCCAAGTGAAGCTGTACTTTGTAGCAGTTGGAGTGGCTGGCGATAGCCAAGTGAAGCTGTACTTTGTAGCTGCTGGAGTGGCTGGTGATAGCCAATTGAAGCTGTACTTTGTAGCTGCAGGAGTGGCTGGTGATAGCCAGGTGAAGCTGTACTTTGTAGCTGCTGGAGTGGCTGGTGATAGCCAGGTGAAGCTGTACTTTGTAGCTGTAGGAGTGGCTGGCGATAGCCAAGTGAAGCTGGAATGTGTTGCAAATGCTCTAAGGAAGTAATATGATCTATTCTACGAGACTTCTGATGTCATAGTTTTAATCTGGAGCGTGTTGCAAATGCCTCTTGCATCTGGAGTGTGTTGCAAATGCCTCTTGCATCTTCAGAAGAATTGTCTTCTTTGTTTCAGACCATTGATGACGTCATATTGTCTTGGAGTGGGCGGCTGTTGCATGTTGCATCTTTCACAGGAAGACTTCCCTTTCCTCTAGTTTCATGTCATCTTTCTATCCAGGAGTGAGCTGCCGAAACATGTTGCGTCTCTCAAAGAAATATTTTCTTGGCTTCAGACAAGTGAAGTACTAATTCTGTTCTGTAGTGAGTTGTTTATTCATGTTGTGAGTCTCTTGATAAATGACCACTCTTTCTTCAAGGCAAATAATGTCAGAGGCTTATCGCGTAGTGAGCTGGCAAGACCTGGGGCATCTCTTGAGGATACATAGTCTTTGTTCCATGCAGATCGTGCCCTAGTTGTATCAGGACTGAGTGGCTGTTTCTTCTCCTGCAGATCGTGCCCTAGTTGTATCAGGACTGAGTGGCTGTTTCTTCTCCTGCAGATCGTGCCCTAGTTGTATCAGGAGTGAGTGGCTGTTTCTTCTCCTGCAGATCGTGCCCTAGTTGTATCAGGAGTGAGTGGCTGTTTCTTCTCGTGCAGATCGTGCCCTAGTTGTATCAGGACTGAGTGGCTGTTTCTTCTCGTGCAGATCGTGCCCTAGTTGTATCAGGAGTGAGTGGCTGTTTCTTCTCGTGCAGATCGTGCCCTAGTTGTATCAGGAGTGAGTGGCTGTTTCTTCTCGTGCAGATCGTGCCCTAGTTGCATCAGGAGTGAGTGGCTGTTTCTTCTCGTGCAGATTGTGCCCTAGTTGTATCAGGAGTGAGTGGCTGTTTCTTCTCGCATTTTCAAAGCAAAACCAGTATTCAGCCTTTGTTACATGCAAATGAGGTCATAGTTTTATCCTGGAGTTAATTAATGTGTTGTTGTTCCTCCTGAAGCTCTCTACATGAAACCACTCTCATTACCCTTTGTTGCAGGCAAACGATTGGATTTTCCCCTGTACATAATTTGAAACAGACTTATTCTCATTCCTTTTTGTTCCAGGCAGATGGTGTCTAAGTTTTGTGTAAGAGTGAGTGATGTTTCCCTCTGGTGTCCCACAACGTAACACCAGCCTTACCTCCCTTTGTCGCAGGCGAATGAGCGGAAGGCCAAGTTTGTGCGCGTGGACGTGATGTCACAGCAGGGCAAGGGCATCAGCTTCAAGGACGTGGCAGGGCTGACAGAAGCCAAGATTGAGGTCATGGAGTTCGTGGACTACCTGAAGACCCCGCAGCGATTCAAGGTCAGTGTCCCAATCCTCTTGCTAAGGGAGTTGCCCCGCTACATACATGAGTGTCACAGAAGGATCTGTCTGTGAGACAGCACGTTCCAGGACGGGAAAAGCTACAAGAAATCCCAGCACATATTTGGAATCAGAGCGTTTCAGAGATGGTTTTGTGCCATCTTGATGAATTTTAGAAAGCATTTTTGGAGGGATGACATTGAGGTGCAGCATCTGTCAACACGCGAAGCTCTCATGCAGAAATTGACGTCACTCGTGAAGGCCAAGATGCACAGTTGACAGTAGCCCAGGGCAGGGACCCGCTGGCAGCCCAGCTGCAAGCCGTTGTATAAGGATAGCGCCCCCGTGCGCTCTGCCGCGTCAAGCGCTAGAGTCACTGGCAAGTAGGTCAGATTGACCCAGGATGCCCGCCTTATACATCGCGCCACAGATCGAAGCACTGAGTGCTGATGATTGGAAAAAAGTTAATGACAGGGCTTCTTTGAGTCAGCAATTCTCTGCTTTCTTGAGAAATTAGAGAGTTACTGCTCATTTGACTTGTTACTCTGTGGAATTCAGTCCATGGACATTTTATTTTAAATTTCAGAGCTGAAAATGAAATAATTAGCATCAAAAAATTGCTTAAAAGAAAAGTTGAATGTGGCTCTTGTGGTGGTGGTTATTGTATGTGAACTTGCGTCTTTGTCGCGTATAGTTAGCTAAAGATGGAAAATACTCAACCTCGAGGAACGACGTAGTCGTCCTAGAGGAGAGAGACAATTTAACTAACTGAGTTTACAATTAAACTCGACCACCACTCCTTGGGGGACACCACAAACAATCAAGCAATGTCAAACAACAAGTGAATAATGACCACTGAATCGGGAATAAATTAAATAATCAAAGTTCAATCAACAAGTAACCCCTCTGCAGCACTGGGCTGCAAGAGTGGGCGCAACAAGAGTTCAACAATGAAATGTAATGGAAAAAGAAATAAAAACAAAGGGCATCAGCGGAAACAAGATGGCGGAGTACTTCCGCTGATGAAGCAGGCAAAAAAACCAACAAATCACTCAAAGGCAAGGTGATTCAAAAATACTCAAAGCATGGAAAAATCACACACAAGTAACAATATCTACGTTACCGGTAACGAGAACTGTCAACAAGGTGACACCAGAAAAAACCACTTCCCAACGCTCCACTACAAGAGCACACAAACTTGGAATTAATTCAAAAACCGTCTCTGAGAAAACCCCCTTCCGACCCCTCGTTCTCAAGCCCACGTATAGAACGAGAAACTTCTCCCAAAGAGAAATACAACCCCACACTTCCGTACCCGCAAGAAGTTACAGCGCACTTCAAACCCGAGAGAAGTCGCTATTGTCCACCATTAAACCATTTAACAAACCAATGTTAAATTAAACCCAGAACTTTCCCACAAAAATACACGTTGCAGCAGGAAACACCAATCCCCCTTGAAACGATCCTCCGTCCCTCTTCATGAAACCACTGGCCAAGTTACACACAAGCCACTGCAAAAAATTCCAGTCTGCATACTAATGAGCTAGATCCCCGCTGTCCCACCCCCTTCCCCTTGCGCTGACCCACTTCCGCCCAGGTCACGCAAGCCAGAAAACAGAGTGAAATTCAGACATGAGCGCACAAACCACGTGCTCCGCCTTTCTCGCACCAACCCGTCCTGTCAAAACCCCCGTGAGTAATAAGACAGATGTCAGCAAACGAAGCCGAGGAAGGCAAAAGGTTTTCTTACCCTTTTTGAAGTCTGGAAAGACGCTCTTCCGGAACACACATACCCAAACCCCACAATAAAAGCGCACAACCCTACCCGTTCACTTTCACCACTGAAAGCACACACACACTGTCCGAGCACCGAGCTCCAGACTAGTCCAGGAAAGCAGTCCCGTGTAGACAAACGCAGGTAGTACGAAGAAAGGAGTACGCCCCTGCGTCTCCTCGTTGTGGCTGCGGGCGGCCTCCATGCCCCTCTCCCGCCTTGAGGTTTCACCGACGAATGGTACCAAGCACCCTAACCAGTCAGTGATTGGAACGTCCGTCCTGATACAGTAGGAATCCCCCCCGGTCAGTCAGTACTAGTGCGAGCAACTCCATCCTACACATGAGAATCAATTTGCCCCTCGCACCGTCCTCGTTGCTTGCCCACGCAACCGTAGCTGCGCCCTCCACCGCGACGCGCGAGTGGAGGCGCTAGCGTCTTGACCGTCCTACATACCACTGTCCCTTGCGCTGACAGTGAGACCACCCGTGTGGACTGTCACGCCGATTTCTCAGCGCCTTTTGCTAAATCTCAGAAGCACACAGCAAGAAATAAGCGAAGTTCGTAGTTATCCCCAAACTACAGAAGCGACCGCTACACAGTCCTTCTCCTAATTTCACTGCCCCTTGCGCTGGCAGTAAGACTACCCGTGTAGACTTGTCACGCCGATTTCTCAGCGCCTCTTCGCTAGACCACAAGAGCACACAGCTAGAAACAAGCGAAGTCTGTAGTTCCCTGAACTACTAAGAAAGGTTACTTGCGACTGAGACATCACCACGTAGAGGAATTGCACACCAAATGCACCGAAGTATCGCTCGTCGATAGACGCTGGGCGCGCGTCACGCACACACAGGGTTCTCGCTAACCCTAGCAGGAGGGTCGGTAGTGCACCATAGGTAGGTAAAGTACAGAACCGTAGCACGTAGTACGTAGAACTTTCAATGGCCTGGAAATACAAAACCAACGCCCAATAAGAACCCATGCGTTCTCCCCCAAAAATTCACACGGAATTTAAATTCAATGAGAAGTGATACGTTTTAGCCCAAACCATGTGGTGGAACTTTCCCGCGCCCCGGCGAATAAGTCCAATTAACCCATTCCCCAGCTCATGAATGGAGTTACACTTCACGACTCATAGAAATATGCATTTTCTTCAATTCTTACCGAAGAGATTGAGTTCACATTTTAAGACACACTTTCCCATCCCGGCGTTCGACTTTCTTCCCGCCCTTATCAAACCGTCATTTCCCCCAAAGGCAAAGATTGTCGCGAATTCTACATACCTCAAACACGCAGGCCGTGTTCCCTCCAGAAACGAACTTTCCTCTCAGTCCCAACCAAGACTATTTTTCCACTCTCGTGACCGACCGACCGCTGGCCCTCACGACGAGATTCTACAGCGAAGTGAAACTACTTCGCTGGCCACCCTGTGGCACCAGTTTGCAGAGCTATCGCTCGCACAACCGCCCTTCATCCATCGATGATTAAGTCTAACCGGAGACGCTCCGTCAGAACTGATTACAACTACGTCACGTGATCATCCTCCAATCACTGCCCTTTAATTTCGCGCCCTCAGGCCCGTGTTAGGCCAAGCGTAGACCCTGTACACATTCCGATACACCCCGACCACCCCCCGAAACAACACCCCCGGGGTTACTTTTCCCGCCGCTCGAAACCTATTATTAGCGATGCCGCAAACCTTGTTTCCGAGTGCGTAGCGGTTTCAACGTAATCTTACGCGCTGTCATCTACCCTTCATTTTCACCCATTAGTCGCGTTCCGCGACACTTTGGCAGCTGGGTTTTCAGAGCCTGCTTTCAGTTCCCTGTGGGTAGGGGTCAGAATAGACCCACTGCGTCTCCCTATATGCTATTCATAAGAAGCGAATAACTACGGACATCGTGACTTGAATTGGGCTTGCTCCAGCAATTTTCGTGCTCAATGGCCTTACATAGCTTACAAAGGCTGATAAGTCGTAAAACTCCAATCATCCATCCATCAGGGTCACCTCC
>JAWQFJ010000121.1:78531-111031 GCA_034096865.1 Theodoxus fluviatilis | reverse complement strand
GTCAACTGATTTCCCCAGATCCACCTGTCAATGTTCTGCAACAGAACCAGAACCCTCCTCTCCTTCGCCTCATCCAACACAAGCGAGCCCAGCCAGGGACCGTCTGCCTCATCATCCTGTGACTGCAACACAAGCGAGTCCAGCCAGGGACCAGACCAACGGAGTGAGAGTCTTGGTGAGTCATCCCTTGGGCCAGAACCGCCTGAGCATCTCATTGTCCACTGGCATCCCTGGCGCCTCCTTCGCCTCCCCCACGAACGTCGAAGTCCTCGATGGCGAAGACCAGCAGGTACATCACGTGCCGACCTGCCCTTGCTCACCCGCGTTTTCGCAGTATCCTCAGTCTTCAGACATGGAGTCTGAGGTATCAGCGGGGCCGTCCGACACCTTCCCACTCACTGTGACCACACTAGAGGGAGACAGGCAGAAGATGCAGATGGTTCCTCCCTGCCACTGTGCTGAGGGTCTCAACCGCTTGGAGAGCATCCCATCCACCGTGGTCACTCGAGCGTCCCCGAGGCGTGACTCGCCCTCGGGCTCCGGTATTCCATCTCCCAAGAAAGCTCCTTCGCCGCCGCCTCCTGTAACGTGCCCTGTGTGCTCCATGATTTCCAGCGACTCTTACCAGGGTCCCCGTTCTTCTAGCTCTGGGGAACGCGTCTGTGAAACTTGTGCAAAGTTGTCTTCAATCCCTCCGGTACCTTTCCCATCCACGGAAGACGTGGACGATTCATTTGACAAAACCTGCCCCTGCGAGCTAAAGTTTTCGGGACGAGTCAGAGCAGAAGTCTCCCGCCCAGATGCCTCCTTCCCTCCCTTCCAGTCTCCATCTTGGAGATCCTCACCCAAAGTTTCGGTGCAAGCCGCACCTCTGCTGCAAGGCAAGCCTTCATTCTTTTTTGAGGAGCCGCCCTCAAGTACACCAACTCACCAGTCGCCCATTTATACCAGGAAATCTTCTCCATCCTCCCATAAGTCCTCGCTTTCGGGGGTGGAAGGATTTTCCTTCCCACCACCTTTGGTCTCCCCGACCAGAGTGCCTTCCTTGCGCGGCCAGGACATTCCTACTCTGGCGATGGACGCAACATATCCGTCGTACTGTATGGACCAAGCGTCTTTGAAATTGCGCGCTTCGTCCATGGGGGAGAAACCTCACCCCCTTGCACGAGATTGCATCTGTACAGATATTGCGCCCCCACTTACTTCCACTCAAAAGCCAGTCATCTGTCCTTCTGTAACTAACTCCATGCCACGCAAATATTTACGCAGTGTTACCTTCCAGGAGTCCTGCGTCTCCACGACACAGACTCCTCCCTACCCGGCGAATTCGAGGGACTCCCTCCCTAAAGTCTCTCTACCCAGCGACCCTTCTCTTCCCTGCTCGACCTGCCCCAGTAGGAGCCTCGTCCAAAGCCGGTCTCCCTCCTTCTCCCCGCCCCCTCCCCCTCAAGTGTTGTCGCGACCCATAGTCTCCACCCCTTACATTCCATGTAAGCATTTTGCCGGCCACAGTCCTGTCCAGCGAACTTCACCTCCGACACCGCCATGCTCATCAATCTGTGCTGGCCCCGTTTCTTCTGTTAGAAATTTATCCGACGTGTTGACCAGGAGGTCCTCACTACCTAGCGAGACTGCGGAGAGCCGTCCCCTATGTGCGCCATGCAGCCCAACTCGCATAGGCAGAGATATGGATTCCCCAACTCTGCCAAGACCGATCCTTCTCGCTTCTGAGATTACCTCCATGTCTTCCTACACGAAGTCCTTTAAAGCGTCTCCTCCCAAGCTGCCCACCATAAGCGAACAGACGTGTCCTGTGATTTGTCGCGATCCGTTTCCGTCATTGCTCGCAGCGGAGAACGCTGCTAAACCCAAGGAAGCTTCCCCCACCCCTCCGTGCCCCGTCCATGGAAGCAAGGAGCAAGACAAGCCGTCCTCCTCCCAGAACATGATTCCCTTACAGCAGTCCAGCTCCCTCCAACGAAAGAACGCTGACCAGGGCTCCTCGAAAGCGAGCAGCGAAGACGTGGCAACGGGGCCAGCTGCAAGGCGCGTGGCTGACGAAATCAAAGAAATAATCATTCGCGAGGAGACCGTCCTGACCAACAGGTTCAGGCGCCAGCTCAACTCGGAGCTGCGAC
Organism: Theodoxus fluviatilis; assembly: GCA_034096865.1. Lineage (NCBI taxonomy): Eukaryota > Metazoa > Mollusca > Gastropoda > Cycloneritida > Neritidae > Theodoxus > Theodoxus fluviatilis. The sequence continues at coordinate 108,893 of JAWQFJ010000121.1, read as the reverse complement.
ATCTGCAGCAGAGGCCCAGGCCTCTCTTGAAGAGGTCCCGGTCTCCTAGCAACATCCCAGACGCCAGCGCCAAGCGCCTGCACAGGAACGCGCCGCCCAAAGCGAGCAGGGCCCGCGAGAAAAGACGGAAGGTGCTGGGGTCAAAGTTGAGGGTCAAACCCAGCCTGCGACTCGTCCTCTGTGGTTACCCCGCCACAGAGCAACAGACGCCCGGCTGCTTGCGGTCGCTCAGCACGTGCAGTTTGGCCTGTGTCAGATATGCGTCCAACTCATCCGGGTGGCGGCCTCCCAACTCGGTGTCGGATTGGGGGAAGCCACCGTTACCGAGGAGCACTCCCCGGGAAGTGCCCTCCTCGCTGGGACCTTCCCATCTAGACCTGCCTGCCCGACAGCCGAGTCCCCGACTGGTCGATCCCAACTGCGTGGTCCACGGCCCAACATCCAGACTGACTGATGTCTCCAGGAACGGCGGCGGAGTCCCCATGTTTTCCAGGGAGCTTTACCCACCCTATCCGACAGCAGCGGTGTTTCCATCTCCTGAGGTGAGTGTGATGAGCAAGCAAGCTCATCTAACTGATAACGTCCGTCTGCTGTTATGTATATCAGTATGCTCAGAGATGTGCGAATATCACTTTGCTTTTCATTGTTGTCGTGTGCGGTGGAAAGCTATTCGGGCGAATGCTCAGTGATTTCTTTAAGTGTAGTTCATCTTGAACTATAAGTACCTTTAGCTTAAAAAGAAAAGAAAAGTGAATGAGGCTATGCGTCGGTATGACTTTAATGTCTCCTCTAGGTATTTTCCACGGCAATTTCTCAAGTACCATGGGCAAGCTTTGATTATTTCTGTATGCACACTTCAAACTGCAGTATCTCCATCATCAAACATTATAAAAGCTTAGCCTCACTGGAACATGTTTCTTGGAGCAAAAGCTAAACACATTGCGGCCACATTCTCCCCCAAAGGAGCATGCTGCAATTTCATGAAGTGTTCTCTATTCAGTTTCTCCTGTGAAAAAAATATGTCGGCTCAATAACAGATAGGAATATTGTGGCGCATATATTAACCGGCAGAAATAATATCGGCGCTCATCTGTTTTGTGACTGATCGTCGGGCGCTGATGAGGGCGTCAAAGTGAGATTGATTTAACTCTAACACTAGGGTCTAATTGGATATTTCTTGTAGGAAAAGGTAGTGCTTATGAGACTGCCGTACGGTTTTTGGTAACCTGGAGTGTGGCACACTGCCCATTATAAGCAGCCCTCAGCAAAAGTACTGACACGCCGAAACTGCCAAGTCGTTTACGTGAAACACGGAGGAGTTGAGCTTCGTGTGTCACAATGGGATCAAGAGGGCCGATCTCAACAGCGGTGAATCCTTTCTTGGCATTGACGCAAATGTAGCATTGTTAAGGTAGCCTTTACCTGTATTTTACTGTTTGTCGCGACGCTAAATAAATTAACTTAAAAAAACGAATGAATGAATAAATGAATGAACGAACGAAGGAACGAAGGAACGAACGAATAAATGAAAGAATTAATACTCCAGCTTCCAAACATCTACATGTATACAAACATGGTGGTTATCTTGAAGTTTACGCGTTTGTGGTAATCCAAAAAACTCCACACAAAAGAAGGAACACTTAGTTTTTGTCGTCTGCAAACCATTACATTGCCCCCTGAGTTGGGATTTCAGTCTCCCCACGCGACCCGAGAAAGGCGAATGACTAAGCAAGTGGAGACTCGCTTCTACTCTACTCAGGTCTAGCGAGTTTCGTGGAAAATGGCCTTTCATAACCTATGGATGGACGGATGATGTTTTACGGCCTATCAGCCTTCGAAGGCTATGTAAGGCCACTAAGCACGAAAACCTCTAGAGCAGTTTAGAGAAAACGCAATACAAGTCACGGTGTCCCTAGTTATTCGCCTCTTACGAATCGCGTAGGGAAACGTGGTGGGTCTATTCTTACCCCGAACCCACAGGGGGACGTGGTGGGTCAATTCTTACCCCGAACCCACAGGGGGACGTGGTGGGTCAATTCTTACCCCGAACCCACAGGGAGACGTGGTGTGTCAATTCTTACCCCGAACCCACAGGGGGACGTGGTGGGTCAATTCTTACCCCGAACCCACAGGGGGACGTGGTGGGTCAATTCTTACCCCGAACCCACAGGGAGACGTGGTGTGTCAATTCTTACCCCGAACCCACAGGGGGACGTGGTGGGTCAATTCTTACCCCGAACCCACAGGGAGACGTGGTGTGTCAATTCTTACCCCGAACCCACAGGGGGACGTGGTGGGTCAATTCTTACCCCGAACCCACAGGGAGACGTGGTGTGTCAATTCTTACCCCGAACCCACAGGGAGACGTGGTGTGTCAATTCTTACCCCGAACCCACAGGGAGACGTGGTGTGTCAATTCTTACCCCGAACCCACAGGGAGACGTGGTGTGTCAATTCTTACCCCGAACCCACAGGGGGACGTGGTGGGTCAATTCTTACCCCGAACCCACAGGGAGACGTGGTGTGTCAATTCTTACCCCGAACCCACAGGGGGACGTGGTGGGTCAATTCTTACCCCGAACCCACAGGGGGACGTGGTGGGTCAATTCTTACCCCGAACCCACAGGGGGACGTGGTGGGTCAATTCTTACCCCGAACCCACAGGGGGAACTACATAACCTACAAGGGCTGAAAGGCCGCAACACTTCATTCATTTTCGTCTCCATCGTGCATACCGTGTTCCATTTTTTTTCCATCAAATCCTAAATTAACACTTTGTTTTGGATGGCACTGATCTAGTGCTCACGGTATGGTCTGCATGAATTAGTTCCTTTTTATGCACATTTGTGTTGTGTTGTGTTGTGTTTCAACTGTCACTCTTTCCTTTCAGGTTCTGCAGCCTGCGCCCATGACTGGTGTCCCATGCTCTCCAGGCTTGATGTACCCGCCTCCCCACAGTGCGGGGTGGCCAATAGGGACCATTTCCCCGGCTTCTCCAACGTCTGGGCACACGGACAACCTCTTCCAACACTCATCGGGCCGTGTCACCCCAAACCTGGGTACGTCGTCCACACCCCACGCCAGATCGACTTTAACTTCGCGTAGGTCGTGCAATGAAGGCCACAGAGCCTCGCTCGGCAGAGAGAATAAACATTGCCACGTGCGCGAGCGACCAAGAACAAGTCCTAATGTCTCCGAGGAGGATCACACCGTCACCCCGCGCCCGGATGAGAGGAAATCCACTGTGCATATGGGTACTCAGACCAATGCAAAGGTCGTAACTGTGCATGAAGAGGCCGCCCTCTCCCGAACTCTAAAATTTGCCGCTGTCCCCCTTGTGCCCCCCTCCAAAGTGGCTGACCAGACCCTCCCCGATTCCCCCCATCTTTGGACTCCTTGCACGTCTTCACCTGCCCAATATGACCCCTCTCAACTTTCCCCCTCCCCAGAAATTGTGAAAACGACTGAAATTTCCCTTCCACCCCAATCCCCTCCATCAGCTTTAGCTCAAGCTGAGCCTTTCTCTCCCCTCACAGAGCTCACTGTGGTTTCCCCCACTACTCAACCCCCTCCCGCGGCACCCACTCAGGATATCACCTCCCCTGCCGTTATGAACCCAAGTAGAGTTTCACCTATCCCCCCAGCTCCAGCCCAGGATGCACCCTCACCCCTCACGTCGAATGCACCCCCGGTCACCCCCTCCACCCAGAACCCTGTCCCTCCGCAGTGGCAGCTACAGCAAGGAATGTTGATGTCGACAAGTCCGGACACCTCGATGAGCTACTCGAGCCCAGACAACTACACGGTGAGCACACATGACTTTCGTGCAGCAGTGCACTAGGTACTTTTCTATAGCAATATATTTTTAATATCGTAGTCGCATGAGGATAAGGGCAAAGGTGTGGTCGCACATAGCGACTTTTTTACCCACACCTCCGTCCCTAACCGCTTTACCTTTAAGCACCCCTGACCACTGGGTCACATGATCAATCCTTCACTGGTACCTGAAGACAAACAGTGACAGACAGATAAGATGCACACAGTCAGATACCGGCGCCAACTCCACTCGCTGGGGAGTATTGCAGTCTGATGCTGGATCACGTTTCCATACAAGGGTTAATCGCTCTACGGTGCGCCTTCCCTGCCCTCACAGGTACACGGTTTTGCTCTAGGGGTTCCCACATGGAAAACACAGACTGGGCCAAACACAATACGCCTTCATAGCCATGCATGATTGAACCATAACCAGCACCGTGCTGTAGTGTCATGTTGACGAGAGGTGGATTTCTATCGCCAGAACTCTGTTCTGCCAGCTCACACCACTCCCTGTGATCGCGCCGAACCGTGTTTACTCAACAACCCGCAGTCCAGGCCTATTCATCCCAAGCTAGTCCATAATGCAAAGTCATGCTCATTCTTCGACAAACGTAACTAATTACAATGAAGTATATCCAATCCGCACCGCCCAACAATACACAATTCAATTGTTTTCCTAACCGTCATCTCGCAATCCAGGCATTTACCGTTGCTGTTTAAGCATCCCAACCTCATTTAGATTATCGCAGCTGACCAAAACCACTCTTCCGGGCTCACATGATAGCAAGAATGCATTCAGATGATCCAACGACTTCTATTCCACCCATCCCGATGTAGCATAGTCCTGCCTAACCCAACCCATCCTAGTCCACTTTTGCTTCATCCGGTACAGACCAGTTTCAACAAGCTGGAGGTGTTGGCTACAACTCACCTTGACGCCTCCCGACTCGGTGGAGAGCTGTTCTGTAGAACCCAACTCGTCCTTCACTACGCGACTGCCTGTCTGTACTACACATCAACTCAAGTCTACGTGGTCCAGTCCACCCAGTTCTAAGCACTCTAAATGGACTCTCCCATGGACAGGCAACCTTCCATCGCACCCCTGCTGGGTCCCCAGGACACTGAGGCTCCGTGGTCGAGTGGTCAGCGCGCTTGACCTGCAGACGCTTGCGGCGTTCGAAACTGCGTGACTGTTCGAGTTGCATACTTGGGCAAGAGGCTTAACTCGCAGTGTTGCTCTTCACTCAGGAGGAAAAACCGGGTAGTGCAATTTAACCTTGTATGCGGCTATGAGCCAGCATCAGGCTAGAATACTCCGTACGGAGTGGAGTTGGTGCTGGTACCTCTGTGCATCTTATATATCCGTCCCTGAGTTTGTCTTCAGGTGCCAGTGAAGGATTGATCAGGCGGCCCATTGATCAGGGGGTAAAGTGCAAAGAGGTTTGAGACCCACAGGTGAGTGACAAGTCGCTACATACAGTGATACACAACAGCTTTACCTTTCGTTCCAGACGCTCGCCAACAATCGCTTCGCAGCTGACAGGTGCGGTGTTCGAAGCTGCACAGATCTTACAGTTGCAATATTGGGCAACATGCTTCACCAGCCTTGCCTCTCCTACCGAGGAGTAAAACTGGCTACTCGGACAGCAGCGACCGGGGATGACATTTTCCAAAATGAATTTCCTGCAAAGAGACAAAAAAAATCGTTATTATCATTATCACAATTTGGTTTTGTCAAGACATGAAATCCCCAAAGTGTGCGGTCCAGCGCAACGTTATCCGTACAGCAGAGCTAAAACTAACCACAGCTGCCAATTCCACCCTCCGTTTGTGAAAGATTCCGTCAACACACTTTAGCTTGTTTGTTCGGTTATTGTAAATTTGTTTGCTTGTTTGTTTGGTAAATCATCGCTTTCTTTGACATTATGGTCAACAGTAGTCAACTCAAGCCATCTTTTTCCACTTTCCAGATGTTTCCGATGTCTGGGCCTCCCCAAAACTACATCCAACAGCAGAAAGTGGACAACATTACTTCCGACTCTGCCCTTCTGACGTCAGATGACCTCAACGCACCGGCAGTTACCATGGGAACGACGGCGTGCGTGCAAACCTTAAAACCAACTGGAACAATGAGATCAGTCGGCGTGGGTCGGAGTTCAAGCGAAGTCCCTTTGGGTAGCAGGAGCATGTTTGGGCACTACCAAGAAAAGTACGACGAGGGAATCGATCATTACCCACACCTGACAAAGAGCACCCCAGCTCTGGAATCGTCCTCTTTGATCCATCATGAGTTGTCGCCTGCGACTCTCCCCACCATGTCGTCATCCCATACTGATGTGCCTGCCCGTAGCCATTCTAAGAAGAAGAGAAAGAGTCAACTCAGCGCCCCCCTCAACAAGATTTCCTCATCAAAGAGGAGCGACAGTCTGAGCCACAAGTCGATGAAGAAGAAGCAGTCCAAGCACCAGTACACCCCAAACTACTTCCTGCCCTTCACCTCCAGGCGAGATGACGAGGAGAAAAAGCCTTCGGCCAGCAAAAAAGACTCAACCGTAAGAATGTCTTTGTACTTTTTGTTTGCTCGCTCTCCTTCTCTGTCTCTCTGTATGTGCTTCTGTCTGTCTGTGTGTCTGTCTGTCTGTGTGTCTGTCTGTCTGTGTGTCTGTCTGTCTGTCTGTCTGTCTGTGTGTCTGTCTGTCTGTCTGTCTGTGTGTCTGTCTGTCTGTCTGTCTGTCTGTCTGTCTGTCTGTCTGTCTGTCTGTCTCCCTCTCTCTCTCTCTCTCTCTCTCTCTCTCTCTCTCTCTCTCTGCCTCTGCCTCTCTCTGCCTCTCTGTCTGTCTCTCTCCTCTCTCTGTCTCTCTCTCTCCTCTTTTTTTCTCTCTCTCTCTCATCTTCTCTCTCTCATCTCTCTCTCTCACTCTCTCTCTCTCTCTCTCTCTCTCTCTGTGTGTGTGTGTGTGTGTGTGTGTGTGTGTGTGTGTGTGTATTACATTCATTGAAAACCCTGAATAATTTAAATAAGATGGTCGAAGGCCTTAATAAAATCTCTCTTTCTCCCTCCCTCTCTCTCTCTCTCTCTCTCTCTCTCTCTCTCTCTCTCTCTCACGTGTAGATGCGATAGCGAAATATGTGAAATACTGGCTTAGGTTATGTAAAATATCAATAGACAGACTCCCAAAGCAGGCCTTTTTTATGTCACAAAGACCATCTACATCAAAGCATTGGAAATGGGTTAAAGATGTAGAAGAGTATCTATCCACGATGGGCTTTGCGTACTTTTGGGAAAATGGTGGAGCAAGAAATGAGAAGGCTTTCTTACGAAACCTAAAACAATGATTACGAGACAGTTGCCATCAGGATTGGGCATGAAAAGTCAATGGAAAGGGAGAGATTTGTACTCTACAGTTCATACAAAAGTAAGATCATATGTGAAAGATATCTCAATGATGTAACTATTAAGAACTTGGGAGATACCTTCATCCGATTTAGAATGGGTCTCAACTCGCTTGGCACGAATAAGCGCTATGCAAAGAATCAAAGAGAAAATAATGCATGTCCATCCTGTAAAGAGAGAATACAAGATGAGAAGCATTATATCCTACATTGTGTCAGATATAAAGAGCTAAGGGGGAAATATTGCCAAACATATGGAACTGTGTTCACACTCTCAACTAAAGCATTTAATGGATGGAAAAGATTGTCAAAGAAATAGAGAAGCGTCTATGCACATGCATTCTGCGTTTAAGCTTATTCTTAATTGACAAAAAATATTAGCTAATATTTACCAAGTCTTGGCAAATTACTTATTGGCAAACATTCGTAAAATATTCGGCAACTATTGCGCCAGGTCTTGTCAAATCTTTAACTTCTTAATATCAGGATGGCTTGACGAAACCAAGTCAAGATTTCGCAAACAAAGGACATTTGCAATATGACATTGATCGGCATCATGCCCAAACCGTAAGCGTGCGATGGCTGTAAATGTAAACAAAGTGACATATTTTTTTCCGCCTTTGTGCTCTGAGGGGATCTAACGAATGTCTCGCGCCAATAGCTATTGGCATTACCTGTCGAGCTAATATCCCAAGTCTTGGCAAATATTTGCCAAGTCTTGGTGAAAATCAGTTAAGAACCAGAACATTTGACCAACTATTCAGTGAGTATGTTCCAAGATCCGACAAATATTGACCAAATACCTGGCCAGTATTTGCCAAGACTTGGCAAACACTAGTTAGGAACCAGCTTTGAGTTGCAAACTCGGCTGATACAAGAAATAGCAATTTCCATAGAGAAGTAAACATTTTAGCTCTGCTTACTGCCCATTTACCAGAGATGATGGGGTGCTAATCTGCGAGTAGTACCATAAGCATACTGTGGCTGAAATGGTCGTTGTCCGGAACATTTCCGGACACTGTACCTGAGGTACTCTGTCCGATCGGTACTTTGTCCGATCGCACAGAGTACCTCAGTTTGAAATCTCGTTCTTACAGTCACGTGACATACCGATGGCCTTGTGATGAGCTGTTTGCCGCGCTGACGCTGGGGCCAATCGGCGATTACAGTGAACGTGTCCGATAGAAACCCATTCTTCCCTTTCAGCACTGTAACCTGCGGGTCCTTCGTGCGTCCTTTACGGATCATGCATGCCTCCCTGTAGGCCGGCAATCTATTCAAATAATTCCACAAATCTTCTCCCATTGGGACGGCGACCGCCATTTTGAAAGTTTTCGAAACTGCCGGTTGTTGGCAGTCTCGTTCTCGTTCAAATGCCGAGATTTCAAACTGAGGTACTCTGTGCGATCGGACAGAGTACCTCAGGTACAGTGTCCGAAAATGTTCCGGACAACGACCATTTCAGCCATACTTTGAGTAACAGAGGAGCATTGTCCATCAAGTAATGTGCAACAGCAGAACACAGCTGTATCAAAGAAACGACATGTACAGATATGTGAGAGAATGTGTATGTGTGCATGTGAGCATGTGTGTGTGTTCGTGAGGGTGTGTATGCGCGTGCGCCTTTATGAGCAAGCACACATACACATGGCTGAATGTAAGTATCCAGACTCTAGTGCCAACATAATACAAGGAGCTAAATTATTGTTTTAAGACCTGAAAAAAAAAGTCATTCAGTATTCAGTATTTTAAAGCGTAGTGTGCTGAGGCGAAATCAACCCCCTCTCCCCCCCCCCCCCCCCCTGCCCCCCCTCCTCCCTCCCCGCCCTCCCCCCCCCCCTTTTTGACTCACATGCGAAGCAAAAGTGAGTCTATGTACTAACCTGTTTCGTCCGTCCGGGCGTCCGGGCGTCCGGGCGTCCGGGCGTCCGTTTAAAACTTTAACGTAGGATTTTTCTCGGAGACTATTCAGTCTATCAACACCCTATTTGGCATGATGGTGTAGGATGACAAGGCGTACAAAAACATACATAGTGACTTGACCTTGCTTCAAGGTCAAGGTCGCAGGGCCGTCTAAAAACAGCCATTTTTTACATTTTCCCAATTTATGACTGAAGTTTTTGAGATTGGATACCTGGGCCCGTATTCACAACGGCGATTTATCGGCGATTTATTTTAACTCCGATTTATCTCTAAACTCAGACGATTCCAACTGCCTGTTCCGCTCTCCCTTGGCTGGAAACCAGTATATATAGCAAAGCGCAACCTAGGATCCTCTGACGAGCGTGCCTTATCTAACCGATCAAGGTAACGCGGGGCTAGGGGTTAAATCGAGTGTTAAAAAGATAAATCGCCGTTGTGAATACGGGCCCTAATCTATATATGGTTTATAGGGCAAAGTAATCCCTATCTTTTGATACCAGTTTGATTGACCTTGCCTCAAGGTCAAGGTCACAGGAGCTCTTTAAAGTTGGATTGTATACATTTTTTTTAAGTGACCTTGACCCTGAACTATGTAAGATTACTCTTCCAAACTTCATAACATTGTAGTACACATGTTATATTTTCATACTAGGTCACCCGTGTCGTCCGTCCGGGTGTCCGGGCGTCCGTTCGGGCGTCTGGGCGTCCTGTAATCCTTAAAAAACTTTAACGTTGGATTTTTCTCGGAGACTATTAAGTCTATCAACACCCAATTAGGCATGATGGTGTAGGATGACAGGGCCTCACAAAAATAACATAGTGACTTGACCTTGCTTCAAGGTCAAGGTCACAGAAGCTCTTCAAAGTTGGATTGTATACATATGTTGAAGTGACCTTGACCCTGAACTATGGAAGATAGCTGTTTCAAACTTAATAATTATGTGGGGCACATGTTATACTTTCATCATGACACACATTTGGTCACATATTATCAAGGTCAAGGTCACCGTTCGTTCGGGCGTCCGGGGGTCCTGTCATCCGTAAAAAACTTTAACGTTGGATTTTTCTCGGAGACTATTAAGTCTATCAACACCCAATTTGGCTTGATGGTGTAGGATGGCAAGGCCTCAGAAAACGTATACAGTGACTTGACCTTGCTTCAAGGTCAAGGTCACAGGAGCTCTTCAAAGTGGGATTGTATACATAATTTGAAGTGATCTTGACCCTGAACTATGAAAGATAACTCTTCCAAACTTAATAATTATGTGGGGCACATGTTATACTTTCATCATGAGACACATTAGGTCACATATCATCAAGGTAAAGGTCACATTGACCCTTATGAAATGTGACCAAAATGGGGTAGTGAACCACTAAAAGTGACCATATCTCATGGTAGAAAGTGCCAATAAGCACCATTGTGCTTCCTATGTCTTGAATTAACAGCTTTGTGTTGCATGACCTTGAATGACCTTGACCTTGGGTCAAGGCCACATGTATTTTGGTAAGAAAAATGTGTAAAGCATTTCTTAGTGTATGATGTCATTGCTAGGTGTAGTTGTTTGACCTTGACCTTGAGGGTCACCTGAAGGTCAAGGTCATGTAAAGGTCAAGGTCAAGCATGTGAGTCATATGAGCTTTGCCCTTCTTGTTACGTGAATATATTGTGCTTACTAACCTGTGGTATGCAAATTAGCGTGGCTGCCAACTGTTCTAAAAATAGTAACATTAGAGTTGTGTTGTTGTTGCTTGCCAACCCTGGTTTCCACTGTATGTTTTGAGGGTTGAATTCAGAATTGGCTTATCTTGTCTTTTAACGCATTTCATGGGAGATGAGTGACTAAAAAACACCGTAACTTGCCTTACGTTTGCTTTGAGGTGTTTTGGTGAATGTTGTGCTTTGTGACTTCGCATAGCCTAGAGAGATTGCTGGGCCGTTGGACTCCATCCATCTATCCAATCATCGCAAGACTTAGTCCAAGCTAATGCAGAGCGGAATAGGGGATGTGTGATTGGCTGCCTTTCCGAGTGTTTGACTGAGGACATCATGTGAATAACTTCGCTTTTATACGGGGACCATGTGATTGGACAGAAGGGTGCATTGGGCGAGGCCCAAGTGGTTTTTTGACTCACATGCGAAGCAAAAGTGAGTCTATTTACTCACCCGTTTCGTCCGTCCGGGCGTCTGGGCATCCGGGCGTCCGGGCGTCCGGGCGTCCGGGCGTCCGTTTAAAACTTTAACGTTCGATTTTTCTCGGAGACTATTAAGTCTATCAACACCCAATTTGGCATGATGGTGTATGATGACAAGGCCTCAAAAAAAGCATACATAGTGACTTGACCTTGCTTTAAGGTCATGGTCGCAGGGGCCATAAATGTTGTCTAAAAAACAACAAATTTTCACATTTTCTCAATTTTCTCTGAAGTTTTTGGGATTGGATACCTCACCTATATATGGTGTATAGGGCAAAGTAAGCCCTATCCTTTGATACCAGTTTGGCATACCTTGCTTCAAGGTCAAGGTCACAGGAGCTCTTCAAAGTTGGATTGTATACATATTTTGAAGTGACCTTGACCCTGAACTATGGAAGATAACTGTTTCAAACTTAATAATTATGTGGGGCACATGTTATACTTTTATCATGAGACACATTTGGTCAAAAATCATCAAGGTCAAGGTCACTTTGACCCTTATGAAATGTGACCAAAATGGGGTAGTGAACCACTAAAAGTGACCATATCTCATGGTAGAAAGTGCCAATAAGCACCATTGTGCTTCCTATGTCTTGAATTAACAGCTTTGTGTTGCATGACCTTGGATGACCTTGACCTTGGGTGTAAAGCATTTCTTAGTGTATGATGTCATTGCTAGGTGTAGTTGTTTGACCTTGACCTTGAGGGTCACCTGAAGGTCAAGGTCATATAAAGGTCAAGGTCAAGCATGTGAGTCGTATGGGCTTTGCCCTTCTTGTCTGAAGCTGTTGCCGGGTTCCCAAAATGAGGAAATCTGTCTTGTCATCATTCACCTTCAGCAGATTCGATGACATCCACTCCCTGATGTCAGTGACACACTTGTGCAGTCGCTGCACTGATGTTGCAATTTGGTCATGGTTTGCACTGACGTAGAGTTGGTTGTCGTCAGAGTACATGTGGAACGGGATCTCGTGTTTTCTCATGATATCTGCAACAGGCAGGATGTAGATGGTGAAAGCAGCGGTCCGAGGACGGAGCCCTGAGGTACGCCGCACTCCAGGATCCCTGGTGATGACGTGGCGTTGTTCACTTGCACGCACTGCATGCCCTCACTGAGATAGGATCTAAACCATGATAGGGCCACTCCTTTGATCCCAATCCTTTCTTCTAGTCTCTTTAACAACATCTGGTGGTCGATAGTGTCAAAGGCTGCTGAGAGGTCCAGCATGATCAAGAGCATGATCTTCCTCTCGTCCATTGCCATCATGATGTCATTGTGGATTTTAATGAGCGCCGTCTCTGTGCTGTGGTGCGGTCTGTAGGCTGACTGGAAGGGCTCAAAGAGGCTGTTTTCGGAAAGATGTTGAGTCAGTCTGCGTGCAATCACCTTTTCCAACACCTTTGAGAGAAAGGAAAGATTGGATACAGGTCTGTAATGAGCGACTTTTTTTGGAAATTATCTCCCTTGCCGCCGCTTGGAGGCGCGTCGGCTCCAAGGGGCTTGGTTGGTACACAGTGACAAGTTCTTTCGCTTAGATTAGACCTGAGTGTTCGAGGTTTTTTAAGTTGTTTTCTTGCTGTCGCTTTCAAATCTGTTCACAGTACTAGGCTGGCTGGTTTACTTAGATGTGATTTTTGACTCACATGCAAAGCAAAAGTGAGTCGATGTACTCACCCGTGTCGTCCGTCCGTCCGTCCGTCCGGGCGTAAAAAAAACTTAAACGTTGGATTTTTCTCGGAGACTATTAAGTCTATCAACACCAAATGTGGCATGATGGTGTATAATGACAAGGCCTCAAAAAACATACATAGTGACTTGACCTTGCTTCAAGGTCAAGGTCACAGGAGCCATAAATGTGGTCTCAAAAACAGTCATTTTTCACATTTTCCCAATTTTCTCCCACGTTATTGAGAATGGCGACCTTAGCTACAAGTGGTATATAGGTCAAAGCAAGCCCTATCTTTTGATACCAGTTTGGTTGACCTTGCTTCAAGGTCAAGGTCACAGGAGCTCTTCAAAGTTGGATTGTATACATATTTTGAAGTGACCCTGACTCTGAACTATGGAAGATAACTGTTTCAAACTTAATAATTATGTGGGGCACATGTTATACTTTTATCATGAGACACATTTGGTCAAAAATCATCAAGGTCAAGGTCACTTTGACCCTTATGAAATGTGACCAAAATGGGGTAGTGAACCACTAAAAGTGACTATATATCATGGTAGAAAGTGCCAATAAGCACCATTGTGCTTCCTATGTCATGAATTAACAGCTTTGTGTTGCATGACCTTGGATGACCTTGACCTTGGGTCAAGGTCACATGTATTTTGGTAGGAAAAATGTGTAAAGCATTTCTTAGTGTATGATGTCATTGGTAGGTTTAGTTGTTTGACCTTGACCTTGAAGGTCACCTGAAGGTCAAGGTCATATAAAGGTCAAGGTCAAGCATGTGAGTCGTATGGGCTTTGCCCTTCTTGTTTTTAATGCGTTCTAGCTGATATTAGGTTTAGAGCTTGAATTTTCGATATTACACAAGTTCTTTTTCGCTTACAACTCCAGTGTTTGAACCAATGAAAACCTCGGAAAGAGATGGCCGTTTCGTTCCTTGCATCTCATTGGCCAGCTTGTCATGAGGTCAGCCCGTGATCACGCGCTGACCTCATGACAGTTGTAAGCGAAAAAGCGAGTTGTAAGCGTAGATGTGATTTTTTTAATGCATGCTAACTGATATTAGATTTAGAGCTTGAATTTTCAATGATATTACGCTTACAACTCGCTTTTTCGCTTACAACTGTCATGAGGTCAGCGCGTGATCACGGGCTGACCTCATGACAAGCTGGCCAATGAGATGCAAGGAACGAAACGGCCATCTCTTTCCGTGGTTTTCATTGGTTCGAACACTGGAGTTGTAAGCGAAAAAGAACTTGTGTAATATCGAAAATTCAAGCTCTAAACCTAATATCAGCTAGCACGCATTTAAAAAAATCACATCTAAGTAAACCAGCCAGCCTAGTACTGTGAACAGATTTGAAAGCGACAGCAAGAAAAAAAAGAAAAAAAAATCGAACACTCAGGTCTAATCTAAGCGAAAGAACTTGTCACTGTGTACCAACCAAGCCCCTTGGAGCCGACGCGCCTCCAAGCGGCGGCAAGGGAGATAATTTCCCAAAAAGTCGCTCATTATTCAGAATGTTCTTGTCGAGGGATGGTTTCTTCAAGAGTGGGAATATGCTGCCACTGTGGCCATCTTGCACGAGAACAAAGAAAGGCGGGGACATACGATCGAAATGGATGTATGAATGGCTGCAGAAGAGGCTGGAGCTGGGTGCTCACACCTGATTTCATTCGTCACTCCTCATCCACTCGGCTACGTGATAAGCCGTGTCGGTTATGCCAGTGCCCCCATCTTCGACTTGTACGTCCATGCACATCTCGATTTGATACGTGATCCGCAAAACTCACGACAGTGGGACTATTTGAATTCCCTGGTCTAGTCAAAGATTATAGGTTACACAAAGATAGTTCATTAGCTCATTGTCGTGAGGATCGAGACACGTTGCGCCCCAAGCGGTTGGAACTATTGGTGAATCAAGGAAAGTTAATCACACCTCTTAGCGACATGTAAAACTTCTTGTTTATCGACGGTTTCTGATGCGTTCCGATCATGTTTGTGAATAAATTTACTGTGTAATGTGTAATAAAATGATTTGCTGCAATAATGGGGGTGTTTTGGCTTTGTTTTTTTGTAGCAGACGTTGTGAAATCCAACTCGACCTAGATCTACATGGTATGGTTTGAATGGGGACGATCTATTTTTCAATATTATCTAAGAATGCAAGCTTGTTTATCAACGTATACACCCCTGTGGAATATCTCTAGGAAATGCAAAGCAATACATACCTGTCAAGAAAGTGATTTGCGGCCAGAAAATCATTCGATTAAGTGAATTCAGTTGCCGCTTCCGCAAAGATTTATAGTTAGGATCAAGTGTTGCCCTGTGACCAGCATTTCGATTGTTAAAAAGTAGGACCTTTCAATACCTTTTGATGCATTCAACATACAGCTTTGATAAATTAATGCTGTTCATGGCTTACATTTTCTTCGGATGGGTTTCTAGTATCCCAAAATATAGCTTTTTCTGCGCGAACTGGAGAGAGCTGGCGCCATTGAATTGTTCAAAGAGTAGACATATACGCCATATCTACACGAAAGCAGTCCTCTGATTGGTTCCCTGAATAGAATCCTCCAATCAGCAGGCAGCTTTCTTCGCCGTCTTGTCACTAAGCGGTGTGAGTACACTTTCCTTGATTCACTCCTACTACCGTCCGCTAGGTGCAGCGTCTTATAACTTTATATATATAGCAAAAGCTCGGCATGAGCAATCTTTGTGTAACCTATAATCTTTGGTCTAGTTCAGTTCTTCACTCCAGGATGCATCGAGATCCACAGACACAGGAAGTAAGGCTGAAATTGTCGTTGTCAGCAACATTTCCTGACACTGTACCCGGGGTACTCTGTCCGATGGGACAGAGTACCCCAGTTTGAAATCTCGTCCTTACAGTCACGTGACATAGGCCTACCGATGATAGCGCTTAGCTCAGACCGCACCAGCCACTCCGCCTGACTGACTTCGCACGCCCGGGGAGTTATGCTAAGATCCGGCCGCGTTAATGTATCTGCGTTTTGTGACAAACGTCTTGCTCGGCGGTACTGTATTCCATACACCTTAACGGTCCGCGTGATTCGGGTGTAATCTTAGGCTAAACGACGTTCCGAATGTTTCCGACTTCGACCATTTCAGCAGCGCCAATAAACGTCGTTTAGCTTAAGATTACACCCGAATCACGCGGACCGTTAAGGTGCATGGAGTACAGTACCGTCGAGCAAGACGTTTGTCACAAAACGCAGCTACATTAACGCGGCCGGATCTTTGCATAACTCCCCGGGCGTGCGAAGTCAGTCAGGCGGAGTGGCGGGTGCGGTCTCGTTCTCGTTCAAATGCCGAGATTTCAAACTGGGGTACTCTGTCCAATCGGACAGAATACCTGGGGTACAGTGTCTGGAAATGTTGCCGACAACGACCATTTCAGCGGAAGTAAGAGACAGAGCGACTGAGTGAGTGAGACAAGTTCCTGAAACCACCGTGTTCAAATGACATGGAAGGAAAAGGGGGTGTTCAGGGAGAGTTCACTCAGTTTGCTCTGGGCTGGTATGCAGGACAATGTGTTATATGTTATAGGGCTGGTACGCAGGACAATGTGTTATATTATAGAGCTGGTATGCAGGACAATGTGTTATAGGGCTGGTATGCAGGACAATGTGTTATAGGGCTGGTGTGCAGGACAATGTGTTATATGTTATAGGGCTGGTATGCAGGACAATGTGTTGTATGTTATAGGGCTGGTATGCAGGACAATGTGTTGTATGTTATAGGGCTGGTATGCAGGACAATGTGTTATAGGGCTGGTATGCAGGACAATGTGTTATAGAGCTGGTGTGCAGGACAATGTGTTATAGAGCTGGTGTGCAGGACAATATGTAATAGGGCTGGTGTGCAGGACAATGTGTTATAGGGCTGGTGTGCAGGACAATGTGTAATAGGGCTGGTGTGCAGGACAATGTGTTATAGGGCTGGTGTGCAGGACAATGTGTAATAGGGCTGGTGTGCAGGACAATGTTATAGGGCTGGTGTGCAGGACAATGTGTTATAGGGCTGGTGTGCAGGACAATGTGTAATAGGGCTGGTATGCAGGACAATGTGTTATAGGGCTGGTGTGCAGGACAATGTGTTATAGGGCTGGTGTGCAGGACAATGTGTAATAGGACTGGTGTGCAGGACAATGTGTTATAGGGCTGGTGTGCAGGACAATGTGTTATAGGGCTGGTATGCAGGACAATGTGTTATAGGGCTGGTGTGCAGGACAATGTGTAATAGGGCTGGTGTGCAGGACAATGTGTTATAGGGCTGGTGTGCAGGACAATGTGTAATAGGGCTGGTATGCAGGACAATGTTATAGGGCTGGTGTGCAGGACAATGTTATAGGGTTGGTGTGCAGGACAATGTGTTATAGGGCTGGTGTGCAGGACAATGTTATAGGGCTGGTGTGCAGGACAATGTGTTATAGAGCTAGTGTGCAGGACAATGTGTTATAGGGCTGGTGTGCAGGACAATGTGTTATAGGGCTGGTGTGCAGGACAATGTTATAGGGCTGGTGTGCAGGACAATGTTATAGGGCTGGTGTGCAGGACAATGTGTCATAGAGCTGGTGTGCAGGACAATGTGTTATAGGGCTGGTGTGCAGGACAATGTTATAGGGCTAGTGTGCAGGACAATGTGTTATAGGGCTGGTGTGCAGGACAATGTGTAATAGAGTTGGTGTGCAGGACAATGTGTTATAGGGCTGGTGTGCAGGACAATGTGTTATAGGGCTGGTGTGCAGGACAATGTTATAGGGCTGGTGTGCAGGACAATGTGTTATAGGGCTGGTGTGCAGGACAATGTGTTATAGGGCTGGTGTGCAGGACAATGTGTTATAGGGCTGGTGTGCAGGACAATGTGTTATAGAGCTGGTGTGCAGGACAATGTGTTATAGGGCTGGTGTGCAGGACAATGTGTTATAGGGCTGGTGTGCAGGACAATGTGTTATAAGGCTGGTGTGCAGGACAATGTGTTATAGGGCTGGTGTGCAGGACAATGTGTTATAGCGCTGGTGTGCAGGACAATGTGTTATAGAGCTGGTGTGCAGGACAATGTGTTATAGAGCTGGTGTGCAGGACAATGTGTTATAGAGCTGGTGTGCAGGACAATGTGTTATAGGGCTGGTGTGCAGGACAATGTGTAATAGGGCTGGTGTGCAGGACAATGTGTTATAGGGCTGGTGTGCAGGACAATGTGTTATATGGCTGGTGTGCAGGACAATGTGTTATAGGGCTGGTATGCAGGACATAGTGTTATAGGGCTGGTATGCAGGACAATGTGTTATAGAGCTGGTGTGCAGGGCAATGTGTTATAGGGCTGGTGTGCGGGACAATGTGTTATAGGGCTGGTGTGCAGGACAATGTTATAGGGCTGGTGTGCAGGACAATGTGTTATAGGGCTGGTGTGCAGGACAATGTGTTATAGGGCTGGTATGCAGGACAATGTGTTATAGGGCTGGTATGCAGGACAATGTGTTATAGGGTTGGTGTGCAGGACAATGTGTTATAGAGCTGGTGTGCAGGACAATGTGCTATATGTTATAGGGCCGGTATGCAGGACAATATAGTATATGTAACAGAGCTGGTATGCAGGACAATGTGTTATATGTTATAGGGCTGGTATGCAGGGCAATGTGTTATAGGGCTGATGTGCAGGAAAATGTTATAGGGCTGGTGTGGAGGACAATGTGTTATAGGGCTGGTATGCATGACATTGTGTTATATATTATATGGCTGGTGTGCAGGACAATGTTATAGGGCTAGTATGCAGGACAATGTGTTATAATGTTATAGGTCTGATGTGCAGGACAATGTGTTATAGAGCTGGTGTGCAGGACAATGTGTTATAGAGCTGGAATTCAGGACAATGTGTTATATGTTATAGGGCCAGTATGCAGGACAATGTTATAGGGCTGGTATGCAGGACAATGTGTTATAATGTTATAGGTCTGATGTGCAAGACAATGTTATAGGGCTGGTATGCAGGACAGTGTAATATATGTAATAGGGCTGGTATGCAGGACAATGTGTTATAGAGCTGGTGTGCAGGACAATGTGTTATAGGGCTGGTGTGCAGGACAATGTTATAGGGCTGGTGTGCAGGACAATGTGTTGTAGAGCTGGTATGCAGGACAATGTTATAGGGCTGGTGTGCAGGACAATGTGCTATATGTTTTAGGACTGCTATGCAGGACAATGTGTTATAGGGCTGGTATGCAGGACAATGTTATAGGGCTGGTGTGCAGGACAATGTTATAGGGCTGGTATGCAGGACAATGTTATAGGGCTGGTATGCAGGACAATGTGTTATAAGGCTGGTATGCAGGATAATGTGTTATAGGGCTGGTGTGCAGGACAATGTTATAGGGCTGGTGTGCAGGACAATGTTATAGGGCTGGTATGCAGGACAATGTTATAGGGCTGGTATGCAGGACAATGTGTTATAGGGCTGGTATGCAGGACAATGTGTTATAGGGCTGGTGTGCAGGACAATGTTATAGGGCTGGTATGCAGGACAATGTGTTATAGGGCTGGTATGCAGGACAATGTGTTATATGTTATAGGGCTGGTATGCAGGACAATGTGTTATAGGGCTGGTATGCAGGACAATGTGTTATAGGGCTGGTGTGCAGGACAATGTGTTATAGGGCTGGTGTGCAGGACAATGTGTTATAGGGCTGGTATGCAGGACAATGTGTTATAGGGCTGGTGTGCAGGACAATGTGTTATAGGGCTGGTGTGCAGGACAATGTGTTATAGGGCTGGTGTGCAGGACAATGTGTTATAGGGCTGGTGTGCAGGACAATGTGTTATAGGGCTGGTGTGCAGGACAATGTGTTATAGGGCTGGTGTGCAGGACAATGTATAGGGCTGGTGTGCAGGACAATGTGTATAGGGCTGGTGTGCAGGACAATGTGTTATAGGGCTGGTGTGCAGGACAATGTGTTATAGGGCTGGTGTGCAGGACAATGTGTTATAGGGCTGGTGTGCAGGACAATGTGTTATAGGGCTGGTGTGCAGGACAATGTGTTATAGGGCTGGTGTGCAGGACAATGTGTTATAGGGCTGGTGTGCAGGACAATGTGATAGGGCTGGTGTGCAGGACAATGTGTTATAGGGCTGGTGTGCAGGACAATGTGTTGTAGGGCTGGTATGCAGGACAATGTTATAGGGCTGGTGTGCAGGACACTGTGGTATAGGGTTGGTGTGCAGGACAATGTGTTATAGGGCTGGTGTGCAGGACAATGTTATAGGGCTGGTGTGCAGGACAATGTGTTATAGAGCTAGTGTGCAGGACAATGTGTTATAGGGCTGGTGTGCAGGACAATGTGTTATAGGGCTGGTGTGCAGGACAATGTTATAGGGCTGGTGTGCAGGACAATGTTATAGGGCTGGTGTGCAGGACAATGTGTCATAGAGCTGGTGTGCAGGACAATGTGTTATAGGGCTGGTGTGCAGGACAATGTTATAGGGCTAGTGTGCAGGACAATGTGTTATAGGGCTGGTGTGCAGGACAATGTGTAATAGAGTTGGTGTGCAGGACAATGTGTTATAGGGCTGGTGTGCAGGACAATGTGTTATAGGGCTGGTGTGCAGGACAATGTTATAGGGCTGGTGTGCAGGACAATGTGTTATAGGGCTGGTGTGCAGGACAATGTGTTATAGGGCTGGTGTGCAGGACAATGTGTTATAGGGCTGGTGTGCAGGACAATGTGTTATAGAGCTGGTGTGCAGGACAATGTGTTATAGGGCTGGTGTGCAGGACAATGTGTTATAGGGCTGGTGTGCAGGACAATGTGTTATAAGGCTGGTGTGCAGGACAATGTGTTATAGGGCTGGTGTGCAGGACAATGTGTTATAGCGCTGGTGTGCAGGACAATGTGTTATAGAGCTGGTGTGCAGGACAATGTGTTATAGAGCTGGTGTGCAGGACAATGTGTTATAGAGCTGGTGTGCAGGACAATGTGTTATAGGGCTGGTGTGCAGGACAATGTGTAATAGGGCTGGTGTGCAGGACAATGTGTTATAGGGCTGGTGTGCAGGACAATGTGTTATATGGCTGGTGTGCAGGACAATGTGTTATAGGGCTGGTATGCAGGACATAGTGTTATAGGGCTGGTATGCAGGACAATGTGTTATAGAGCTGGTGTGCAGGGCAATGTGTTATAGGGCTGGTGTGCGGGACAATGTGTTATAGGGCTGGTGTGCAGGACAATGTTATAGGGCTGGTGTGCAGGACAATGTGTTATAGGGCTGGTGTGCAGGACAATGTGTTATAGGGCTGGTATGCAGGACAATGTGTTATAGGGCTGGTATGCAGGACAATGTGTTATAGGGTTGGTGTGCAGGACAATGTGTTATAGAGCTGGTGTGCAGGACAATGTGCTATATGTTATAGGGCCGGTATGCAGGACAATATAGTATATGTAACAGAGCTGGTATGCAGGACAATGTGTTATATGTTATAGGGCTGGTATGCAGGGCAATGTGTTATAGGGCTGATGTGCAGGAAAATGTTATAGGGCTGGTGTGGAGGACAATGTGTTATAGGGCTGGTATGCATGACATTGTGTTATATATTATATGGCTGGTGTGCAGGACAATGTTATAGGGCTAGTATGCAGGACAATGTGTTATAATGTTATAGGTCTGATGTGCAGGACAATGTGTTATAGTGCTGGTGTGCAGGACAATGTGTTATAGAGCTGGAATTCAGGACAATGTGTTATATGTTATAGGGCCAGTATGCAGGACAATGTTATAGGGCTGGTATGCAGGACAATGTGTTATAATGTTATAGGTCTGATGTGCAAGACAATGTTATAGGGCTGGTATGCAGGACAGTGTAATATATGTAATAGGGCTGGTATGCAGGACAATGTGTTATAGAGCTGGTGTGCAGGACAATGTGTTATAGGGCTGGTGTGCAGGACAATGTTATAGGGCTGGTGTGCAGGACAATGTGTTGTAGAGCTGGTATGCAGGACAATGTTATAGGGCTGGTGTGCAGGACAATGTGCTATATGTTTTAGGACTGCTATGCAGGACAATGTGTTATAGGGCTGGTATGCAGGACAATGTTATAGGGCTGGTGTGCAGGACAATGTTATAGGGCTGGTATGCAGGACAATGTTATAGGGCTGGTATGCAGGACAATGTGTTATAAGGCTGGTATGCAGGATAATGTGTTATAGGGCTGGTGTGCAGGACAATGTTATAGGGCTGGTGTGCAGGACAATGTTATAGGGCTGGTATGCAGGACAATGTTATAGGGCTGGTATGCAGGACAATGTGTTATAGGGCTGGTATGCAGGATAATGTGTTATAGGGCTGGTGTGCAGGACAATGTTATAGGGCTGGTATGCAGGACAATGTGTTATAAGGCTGGTATGCAGGATAATGTGTTATAGGGCTGGTGTGCAGGACAATGTTATAGGGCTGGTATGCAGGACAATGTGTTATAAGGCTGGTATGCAGGACAATGTTATAGGGCTGGTGTGCAGGTCAGTGTTATAGGGCTGGTGTGCAGGACAATGTGTTATAGGGCTGGTATGCAGGACAATGTGTTATAGGGCTGGTATGCAGGACAATGTGTTATAGGGTTGGTGTGCAGGACAATGTGTTATAGGGCTGGTGTGCAGGACAATGTTATAGGGCTGGTGTGCAGGACAATGTGTTATAGAGCTAGTGTGCAGGACAATGTGTTATAGGGCTGGTGTGCAGGACAATGTGTTATAGGGCTGGTGTGCAGGACAATGTTATAGGGCTGGTGTGCAGGACAATGTTATAGGGCTGGTGTGCAGGACAATGTGTCATAGAGCTGGTGTGCAGGACAATGTGTTATAGGGCTGGTGTGCAGGACAATGTTATAGGGCTAGTGTGCAGGACAATGTGTTATAGGGCTGGTATGCAGGACAATATGTAATAGAGTTGGTGTGCAGGACAATGTGTTATAGGGCTGGTGTGCAGGACAATGTGTTATAGAGCTGGTGTGCAGGACAATGTTATAGGGCTGGTGTGCAGGACAATGTGTTATAGGGCTGGTGTGCAGGACAATGTGTTATAGGGCTGGTGTGCAGGACAATGTGTTATAGGGCTGGTGTGCAGGACAATGTGTTATAGAGCTGGTGTGCAGGACAATGTGTTATAGGGCTGGTGTGCAGGACAATGTGTTATAGGGCTGGTGTGCAGGACAATGTGTTATAAGGCTGGTGTGCAGGACAATGTGTTATAGGGCTGGTGTGCAGGACAATGTGTTATAGGGCTGGTGTGCAGGACAATGTGTTATAGAGCTGGTGTGCAGGACAATGTGTTATAGAGCTGGTGTGCAGGACAATGTGTTATAGAGCTGGTGTGCAGGACAATGTGTTATAGGGCTGGTGTGCAGGACAATGTGTTATAGGGCTGGTGTGCAGGACAATGTGTTATAGGGCTGGTGTGCAGGACAATGTGTTATAGAGCTGGTGTGCAGGACAATGTGTTATAGGGCTGGTGTGCAGGACAATGTGTTATAGGGCTGGTGTGCAGGACAATGTGTTATAGAGCTGGTGTGCAGGACAATGTGTTATAGGGCTGGTGTGCAGGACAATGTGTTATAGGGCTGGTGTGCAGGACAATGTGTTATAGGGCTGGTGTGCAGGACAATGTGTTATAGGGCTGGTGTGCAGGACAGTGTTATAGGGCTGGTGTGCAGGACAATGTTATAGGGCTGGTGTGCAGGACAATGTGTTATAGGGCTGGTGTGCAGGACAATGTGTTATAGGGCTGGTATGCAGGACAATGTGTTATAGAGCTGGTGTGCAGGACAATGTGTTATAGAGCTGGTATGCAGGACAATGTGTTATAGGGCTGGTGTGCAGGACAATGTGTTATAGGGCTGGTGTGCAGGACAATGTGTTATAGGGCTGGTGTGCAGGTCAGTGTTATAGGGCTGGTGTGCAGGACAATGTTATAGGGCTGGTGTGCAGGACAATGTTATAGGGCTGGTGTGCAGGACAATGTGTTATAGGGCTGGTATGCAGGACAATGTGTTGTATGTTATAGGGCTAGTGTGCAGGACAATGTGTTATAGGGCTGCTGTGCAGGACAATGTTATAGGGCTGGTGTGCAGGACAATGTGTTATAGAGCTGGTATGCAGGACAATGTGTTATAGGGCTGGTGTGCAGGACAATGTGTTATAGAGCTGGTATGCAGGACAATGTGTTATAGGGCTGGTATGCAGGACAATGTGTTATAGAGCTGGTATGCAGGACAATGTGTTATAGGGCTGGTGTGCAGGACAATGTGTTATAGAGCTGGTGTGCAGGACAATGTGTTATAGAGCTGGTGTGCAGGACAATGTGTTATAGGGCTGGTGTGCAGGACAATGTGTTATAGAGCTGGTGTGCAGGACAATGTGTTATAGGGCTGGTGTGCAGGACAATGTGTAATAGGGCTGGTGTGCAGGACAATGTGTAATAGGGCTGGTGTGCAGGACAATGTGTTATAGAGCTGGTGTGCAGGACAATGTGTTATAGGGCTGGTGTGCAGGACAATGTGTTATAGAGCTGGTGTGCAGGACAATGTGTTATAGGGCTGGTGTGCAGGACAATGTGTTATAGAGCTGGTGTGCAGGACAATGTTATAGGGCTGGTGTGCAGGGCAATGTTATAGGGCTGGTGTGCAGGACAATGTGTTATAGGGCTGGTGTGCAGGACAATGTGTTATAGGGCTGATGTGCAGGACAATGTGTTATAGGGCTGCTGTGCAGGACAATGTGTTATAGGGCGGGTGTGCAGGACAATGTTATAGGGCTGGTGTGCAGGACAATGTGTTATAGAGCTGGTGTGCAGGACAATGTGTTATAGGGCTGGTGTGCAGGACAATGTGTTATAGGGCTGGTGTGCAGGACAATGTGTTATAGGGCTGGTGTGCAGGACAATGTGTTATAGGGCTGGTGTGCAGGACAATGTGTAATAGGGCTGGTATGCAGGACAATGTGTTATAGGGCTGGTGTGCAGGACAATGTGTTATAGGGCTGATGTGCAGGACAATGTGTTATAGGGCTGGTGTGCAGGACAATGTGTTATAGGGCTGGTGTGCAGGACAATGTGTTATAGGGCTGGTGTGCAGGACAATGTGTTATAGGGCTGGTGTGCAGGACAATGTGTTATAGGGCTGGTGTATAGGACAATGTGTTATAGGGCTGGTGTGCAGGACAATGTGTTATAGGGCTGGTGTGCAGGACAATGTGTTATAGGGCTGGTGTGCAGGACAATGTGTTATAGGGCTGGTGTGCAGGACAATGTGTTATAGGGCTGGTGTGCAGGACAATGTGTTATAGGGCTGGTGTGCAGGACAATGTGTTATAGAGCTGGTGTGCAGGACAATGTGTTATAGGGCTGGTGTGCAGGACAATGTGTTATAGGGCTGGTGTGCAGGACAATGTGTTATAGGGCTGGTGTGCAGGTCAATGTTATAGAGCTGGTGTGCAGGAAAATGTGTTATAGAGCTGGTGTGCAGGACAATGTGTTATAGGGCTGGTGTGCAGGACAATGTTATAGGGCTGGTGTGCAGGACAATGTTATAGGGCTGGTATGCAGGACAATGTGTTATAGAGCTGGTGTGCAGGACAATGTGTTATAGAGCTGGTGTGCAGGACAATGTGTTATAAGGCTGGTGTGCAGGACAATGTGTTATAGGGCTGGTGTGCAGGACAATGTTATAGGGCTGGTGTGCAGGACAATGTGTTATAGGGCTGGTGTGCAGGACAATGTTATAGGGCTGGTGTGCAGGACAATGTGTTATAGGGCTGGTGTGCAGGACAATGTGTTATAGGGCTGGTATGCAGGACAATGTGTTATAGGGCTGCTGTGCAGGACAATGTGTTATAGGGCTGGTGTGCAGGACAATGTTATAGGGCTGGTATGCAGGACAATGTGTAATAGGACTGGTGTGCAGGACAATGTTATAGAGCTGGTATGCAGGACAATGTGTTATAGGGCTGGTGTGCAGGACAATGTGTTATAGGGCTGGTATGCAGGACAATGGATTATAGTGCTGGTATTCAGGACAATGTTATAGGGCTGGTATTCAGGAAAATGTGTTATAGAGCTGGTATTCAGGACAATGTGTTATAGTGCTGGTATTCAGGACAATGTGTTATATGTTATATGGCTGGTATACAGGACAATGTGTTATAGTGCTGGTATTCAGGACAATGTGTTATATGTTATATGGCTGGTATACAGGACAATGTGTTATAGTGCTGGTATTCAGGACAATGTGTTATATGTTATATGGCTGGTATTCAGGACAATGTGTTATATGTTATATGGCTGGTATACAGGACAATGTGTTATAGTGCTGGTATTCAGGACAATGTGTTATATGTTATATGGCTGGTATTCAGGACAATGTGTTATATCTCATAGAGCTGGTATGCAGGACCATGTGTTATGTGTTATATGGCTGGTATGCAGGACATTGTGTTATAAGTCATATAGTTATAAAATATATCATTGTCTTGCATATCAGCCTCATAACGTAAGTACCACATTATCCTGCATATCATCTTCATAAGATATAACATATTGTCCTGCATATCAGCCCTATAACATACAAACCACACTGTCCTGCATACCAGCCCTATCAGATATACCACATTGTCCTGCATACCAGCCCTATATCATATATACACCACCTTATCCTGCTTCTTTTGTTCAGTCGCTCTTTTGTTACCGAACCCATGGCATGGTTGCATCTCTTATTGACGTCCATACGCATGTGTATGTGCGTGTATGTATGTGTACGTGTGTGCGTGTGTACCTGTGAATGTATGTATTTGTATGTGTGTGTGTATGTGTGTATGTGTTTGTGTGTATCTGTGTGAGTATGTGTGTGTATGTGTGTGTATATGTGTGTATATGCGTGTGTGTGTTTTGTGTGTGTGTGTGTGTGTGTGTGTTTGAGAGAGAGAGAGAGAGAGAGAGAGAGAGAGAGAGTGAGAGAGAGAGAGAGAGAGAGAGAGAGAGAGAGAGAGAGAGAGAGAGAGAGAGAGAGAGAGAGAGAGATGTCCAACAATACGAACTATTGATGAAATGTGAACAACATAAATTCTTTTCATTGACAAATGCATCCCCATCTCCCAGCCCCAATTTTCATATCCTCTTTCCCCCCACCCCACTCCCCAACCCCACCCCCACCCCCACCCCCCACCCCCCGCCCCCCACCCCCCACCCCCCACCCCCCACTCCCACAAAAAGTCACCATTCCTTTTTTAACAGTCTGATTTTGCTATGGTTTTTCTTTTGATAGTATGTCAAAAGCCGTTCTTGCAGTGGCAAGACCTCAAATTGGCTTGCCCTGTATACAACAGGCTTGGGAGATAGAATCTCATTTGGACATCCCATCCAATAAATTTGAAGACTATAACATTTGTTTAAAATGTTTAAAGAAAAATTTGTGACGCAGGGATTAGCAGAAAGCTTTCTATAATTACCTGACATTTTTTGTGTGGTAGTGTTTGAACTCCAGAAGGTGGAAAAGCTCTTTCTTGCTGACCTAAATGGTAACGTCACGTCACTGGAGGGATGCAATTTTTACCGAATTTTGAAGGTGATCATTACGTCACTCTAATCACTGGCGAAGAAAATAACAAGAAAACTGCACGATCCACCACGAAACTCTGCAGACAATGCCGGGTTTGTGCTTTGATTGTTTCCAGTCCATCACTGTTTTCATAGCTGTTCTCTAGATTTTTTCCTCGTAGGTTTGAGATTTTTACAATGACATTTTGTCATAGAATTAACCACGCCTAATTTTCTTAATTCTAGGTAGTATGTAGGTAATAGATAGACCGCTGGATTCCAGATGACAAAACAAATAATGATCACAAAGATCGCTGGGAGGTGTTGGAATCTCAGATTTAGTATGAAATTATTTGTTTTTTCTTAATTCTGTTTTTTCTTGTGCTGCCCAGCTAAGCGTCTCCATATTTGTTTTCGACCAGTGACTGAAGTAGTTTTCGCACGAAGTAGTCGTTAACAACACTCCCGATCTCCAAATGAAGTTTTAAACCATGTTGTCTTCTTTTCGTTATTTCAGTTTTGTGACGTGTCGGCCGTGTATCGTGATCATTATATTCAAGCTGAGAAAAACATAGGGCCCCAGTCGCTCAATGATCATCAGCTGAAACCTCTGGCGTCTGGGCTTTCGGGGCCTACTCCAATAGATTAGCCAGGGGCTGCTGGGCTTTCGGGGCCTACTCCAATAGGTTAGCCAGGGGCTGCTGGGCTTTCGGGGCCTACTCCAATAGGTTAGCCAGGGGCTGCTGGGCTTTCGGGGCCTACTCCAATAGGTTAGCCAGGGGCTGCTGGGCTTTCGGGGCCTACTCCAATAGGTTAGCCAGGGGCTGCTGGGCTTTCGGGGCCTACTCCAATAGGTTAGCCAGGGGCTGCTGGGCTTTCGGGGCCTACTCCAATAGGTTAGCCAGGGGCTGCTGGGCTTTCGGGGCCTACTCCAATAGGTTAGCCAGGGGCTGCTGGGCTTTCGGGGCCTACTCCAATAGGTTAGCCAGGGGCTGCTGGGCTTTCGGGGCCTACTCCAATAGGTTAGCCAGGGGCTGCTGGGCTTTCGGGGCCTACTCCAATAGGTTAGCCAGGGGCTGCTGGGCTTTCGGGGCCTACTCCAATAGGTTAGCCAGGGGCTGCTGGGCTTTCGGGGCCTACTCCAATAGGTTAGCCAGGGGCTGCTGGGCTTTCGGGGCCTACTCCAATAGGTTAGCCAGGGGCTGCTGGGCTTTCGGGGCCTACTCCAATAGGTTAGCCAGGGGCTGCTGGGCTTTCGGGGCCTACTCCAATAGGTTAGCCAGGGGCTGCTGGGCTTTCGGGGCCTACTCCAATAGGTTAGCCAGGGGCTGCTGGGCTTTCGGGGCCTACTCCAATAGGTTAGCCAGGGGCTGCTGGGCTTTCGGGGCCTACTCCAATAGGTTAGCCAGGGGCTGCTGGGCTTTCGGGGCCTACTCCAATAGGTTAGCCAGGGGCTGCTGGGCTTTCGGGGCCTACTCCAATAGGTTAGCCAGGGGCTGCTGGGCTTTCGGGGCCTACTCCAATAGGTTAGCCAGGGGCTGCTGGGCTTTCGGGGCCTACTCCAATAGGTTAGCCAGGGGCTGCTGGGCTTTCGGGGCCTACTCCAATAGGTTAGCCAGGGGCTGCTGGGCTTTCGGGGCCTACTCCAATAGGTTAGCCAGGGGCTGCTGGGCTTTCGGGGCCTACTCCAATAGGTTAGCCAGGGGCGGCGCCAGGCAAATTCATTTGTAAAACGATGCAGCATACATCGTTTGCTTCTTTATTTGCAGGTGCATTTCAACCCCGACGTCGAACAAGATCGCAGCGAAAATATGTCGGTGCTTGATTCAGAGGTGGGAAGGGACAATCTGGAAAGAGACGGGGATGAATTTGAAAAGGATGGAGAGAACTACAAAGCGGAGATGGTAAAAGATCGTGACCCCGGCGCCACGGCTACCGCTCACGAGCCAGATCAGGCATCCTTGCAGAATCCGCAGCCCTCTGTGGTATCTCAGCCGACCCCAGTCTGCCCCGAAGGCGACAAATGTCCCGTTGGCACTAGCGCGACCTCCATTTTGACTCCCAAGCAGTCGATTGAGGCCAAGCATGTGGCAGTGGGCGGTGCCTTCTTCAGCGCAAACTCGGCCATGGCAAACATTGGCATTCCGTGTGGTAAGCCACTGGCCGTACCGCTGTCCGAGAAGGCGAGGCAAAGAGACGCCCAGCAACCCTCATCGCCCAGCTTGCAAATAAACGAGAGGAAGCCGTCATTGGCGAAAGTCCTGGCCCAGGGTGCCGCCGCAAAGTTCGGTAGGGAGGTGGACAGTAGCTGGGTGCCTTCCGGGAGGCGCATCATGGATCCCCAGGGGAAACATCAAATCTGGGAGGAACTGAGCTCGGAGTACAGGGTTGCCAAGGTGGCTGAGCCCCACGTGCCGTTGGAATCGGTTGCCTCGCGGTGCGACCCTTCTGTCCACCACACGGTGAAGGGCGATTACAAGTCGCAGACGGTCATTTTTACGTCCGGTGGGTCAGATTCTCTGCGGAGAGTCTCGGATTACGCTACGCATCCGAGCGGGCGGTCCAGTGGACAATTCTGCACCTCTTGCTCCACTCCTGGAGGACGGTGCCTTGAGTTCTCGTCCTCGGAGTACCAGGCCAGGCGTCTCATGCACTCCCACCCCACCTCGTCGTCCGAGAGAGGACGTCCTGGGCGCTTCTTAAACCTGTCGGATTCCCAGGGAAAGCACTTTATACAGCCACTACCAAATTACAGCGGGTTCAGAG
>JAWQFJ010000121.1:68531-73531 GCA_034096865.1 Theodoxus fluviatilis | reverse complement strand
TAAGGAGGCGGGCAAGTGCAGAGAATAATATTGACAAGGTGGAGGGAGGCTGTGAAGAGAACAGTTTTCGTATCACACAAGTGAAGACCACAGAGACCAATGTCTCAAGACGTGCACTTCGACGTGAGACACAGATCACTCGCTTCGTCGGTGACTGATGCTTACAAGGGACAAGCTAAAGAGTCAACGGGTGTTTCTGACTCTTTGTTTCCTTACATTTTTCAGAGTTGAAGGTGCCAACAGACCTCAAAACCTCAGGCGCCCTTCCCCTGACCGTCAGGCCATGCGGCACGCCCAGTCCGAGGCCTGCTACATGCGTGATCTGGATAGAGTGGTGCAGCAACTGTCCCAGCTCACAGCCTCTGAGATCGCCACGTGTCTGCAGGGAGAAATGGACCCTACCTCGCTGGACGGTGGCGGTTCAGGAAGAGTTGGTCTCTCTTCAGTCCCGGAACCAGCAACGTCCGCCGCAGACTTGGCCTCTGCATCCAACCCCACGACACTCCATGCATTGTCCTCTGCTTACGTTGACACCGACAACGTTTGTCTCCGCGGAAAAAAAGTGACAGGGCTCGTTTTCAGTGAGTTCGGGGAACCTGTCCTAGATGGGAGCAGTGACAGGTTAAACCCTGACAGCAGCAGTCAAAATATTAATTCTTCAACGACTGCCTTGGAAGGCGGCAGTTCAGCGAGATCCTTGGAAAAAACGGGGACAGGAAGGAAGTATTTCTGCAATGATCTCGAGACCAGACTCACAGAGGCTTCAACCAAGACAGGGAATGACGCAGAGAGTGGTGCTCACGCTTCCAGAGCTGTGCTTGACCTCCATGACACGGACGTCACGGCACCTACGGAGCAGGCCAGCAACGAGATGTCCGAACACCATGCTAATGATCCTTCAGAGGAGACGGAGAAACATGATGGATCAATAACGGTGCTGCAGCAGAGGCGTCAGCCAGCCATCTCGCTATCGGTCCCCGTCGGGGATGAATCCCAAGCCGCTCCCGCGGGAGAAACTCAACGTGAGGATCAAACAACCTATGCAAGTGAGGTTGGTGACTATTCTTGTCGTCTTCCCGAGCATGGAGGCTACGGCCCCTCTACAGGGAAAGACTCTTGTGGTGAGATGAGGGGCGAAGGAGACACTGCAACAGATGACAAGACCCGTGACAAGCAGAAGCGTTTCGGCGTCAGTTCGGATGACGACGACTCGCAGGCGAAAACGCCATCTGTAAATGCGAGCAAACCTCTTGATTCTTCGACTGTCGATTCAGAAGGTTTAGCCGACGCACGTGTCCTCCTCTGCACCTGTTCTGAGTCCGACTCCACTGCGAGGGCAGGATCAAACGACCTGGAAGCGACTTCAGGGGAAGGAGAAAAAGCTCTGGAAGCTTTTGAAGAAACAAATGTAGATGCAAACAACGAGACAGAACTTGAAGCCGGTTCACTAGAACTGACTGCCGCCCTCAGGAGATATCCGACAACCTCTGCACAACTCTCTACCTCCAGAAACGCAGGACCTCTGTCGCAGGGCAGAGGTGTAGCTAGTCTGAGGGAGATCGTGGAAAATTACGCACTGCTCACACTCGAGGAAACTGGCAGGCTCCTCCCAGCAAACGTCCGTGCTTTCGTAGGCGCTTTCAGAGGCGCCAGGAACACCATGAACACGCGAACACCGTTCGGTGATCTCCTCGGAATGCAATACAGAATGCTTGCTGACGAGACCACCCACGATGAGGACGAGTCGAAACTGGCGCGTGAAAGCCGGTCGAGGGACAGTCTTGCCGGAGAAAGCATCTGTAGCGAAAGTCTCGTCAGCCTTGGAGAGCTGGAGCTTCTCGAGGAATTTCAAGAGAAGGTCAGGCTGGTGCCAGCCACAGAGGAACCGCAGTGTTCTTATGATGTCGCGTTAGGTGCTGTTTCCAACTTCTGTTCCTTGGAAAGGAACTTCCCCCTTCACCAAGAGTGTTTGACAGCAGGACGAGGCAGAGATTCAAGCCAAGAAACCAAGAGGTTTGTCCGTGACAACAGCGAAGACAATGTCGTCGGTGCAGGTAGAGATAATGAGGTCGAGCTCGAGACTGCCCACAGCATATCCAACGAAAGTCTCGTCACCATAAACTACACGTCCGAAGAGGAAGACAGCAAGCGCATTGAAGACAGTGTCGTTTGTAGATTTGAAATGTGCGCTGCGACCGCGAGAATCGGTCTCGACTCCGACTCGATATTAGTTGCCGAGATGAGTCACGCGGAGGACAACGAAAGGCCAGTGGAGTCGTCATCTGTTTCTCCCCTTCTCTACTTCAATTCGCACGTGAATACTTCGTCCCTGCAAGAAGAGACTCCAAAAGAGAGAGTGTCCACAGCGGACAAGGATGTAAAGGAAAGTTCATTTGACGAGGACAACAAGCGAAATGCTGCTGCCTCAGACCAGGTAACTACACAAGGCACTTGGGAAGGCTTTCACTCGTCTTATGCAAACAGACCAACGACAGTTTTTCCCATCGGAGGTCAAGTACCTGCACCCATTCGTAGAGGCACTTGCTCCTTTCGAGTCCTTGGCACCCTCTCCGACGACCGCGAGTGCGTTTCCACAGAGATGCTCCTGCAGGAACTCGGTCGAAGCAACGTCGAGATCAAGAGTGTGGTCGTTCCGAGTTCTTTGGAGCCTTTCACGAGAGCCGCTGCAGGCGGATCCTTCTTCGTCACGTCGCACGAGAAGCTGGAGGGCAGCATATCCGGAGAAAGCCTCGTGAGCTTCGAGGAGCTGGAAAGCCCGGAGTACCTGCTGCACAGCTACGGCCACAGAGGTGACGCCATGGCCGAGAGGACGCCGGCCAGTCGCAGTACAGCGTCGCGGAGGAAGTACTTCTCCACAGACACAGAGACGGACACGTTGGACGAGAGCGAGAACGGAGACGTGGAGAGTATCTCTGGGGAGAGCCTCGTCAGCCACAGCGAATTAGAGGGCCCAGACTGGTTCCTTCTAGAGGAGTCGTGCCTGTCGATCCCCTTCCCGCCGTACAGCATCGCCTGTAATGCTTCAAACAAGAGAGAAGGCCTCACCTTCGCTGGCGGGGACACCGCTCCGGATATTTCTGAAGAAAAAACCACAAGATCCATACTGGAGAACCAGGACACTGGCCCAGCGCTTGTAGCGGCTGCAACGGCAGCCGATTCGAAAAATTATTTACCTCCCTCGATGAGCGGCAACAGAAATGACTGCCACCACTCGGAAGATGTCATGCTTCTCGTGCGCACAGCCGACGTCGAGGAGGAGGAGACCAGCAATGCTCTTGGAAACTCCATGCATCTTCAGCACCTGGAAAATCACGCCACCCCAGACGCTGTGCAGGGCTACATTCTCAACGACAGCATCTCTGGCGAAAGCTTGGTGTCCTACGGGGAGCTCGAGCAGGACGTGTACTGCTACTTTGGCGGGCGCAAGGTCGATGCGCGCCAAGAGAAGGACACCTGTTTCGCAACGAAGCAGAGAGACGAACAGAAAGACCCCGTCCTCGATCACCGTCGCTCAGAGGAGGAAATCAGCGCCGACGGCACGACACAACAGAACCAAAACAGCAGCGGCGGCGGACCGCCTGACGCTAACACCTCACTCTCACCTGGTGTCTGCGGAGCGTCCTTCTCAACCTTTCCTACTCCGTTGCTCATTTCTCCGGCTGGCTCGTCAGCATCGCTGCCTTCTCATTCGGTCTCCGCCCCCATAGACTCTGCGGTAGGAGAAATTCAAACAGCGCCGTCCACTGACAAACAATCCCCGAAACTGGCTGGCAGCGGCACTCCGATATTAGAGCGCAGAAAAGAACCGTTGACGTCGTCCCCTCTATCTCCGGTGGGTAACCGGAACCCAAATCCGACCTCAGCAGACACGGATCAGGCAGAGGAAACTCTTGACATTTCAACCCTGTCGCCTATTTTCTCTACAGAGACCTCGGATGCTTCCAGTTTCGAGCCTTTCTCCACTCATCGGTCTCTCGCCGATTCCGTCAAAACCAGTCCAGACAGGAGCTCCACCTCCTCGCGAAATAGAGGCAGGCAAGGGGGCGGCTCAGATGAAGATGGTGACGAAAAGAGCGAGGCCGTGGTTGGAAATGGAGAATCATCAGAGGATGTAGAAGCTGTGCTCGATTCCAGGGACTCTCTCCAGTGTGCGTTGCGAGTGTCAGGTGAACTGTCCCCAAGGTCAACATCCGATGATTCAGGGGCATCCCAAAGGTCCAAGAGAAGATTTCCCGCTGAAAGACCTCAAGTGGCCTTCGCCGCTGGAAAAGCGCTCCCGTCAGCCATCCAAAGTCTCGTGCACCAATACGCTTCGTCGGACATGTCTGGAAGCTTGGAATCTAATGTTTGGTCTCCAGTCTCCTCGGACAAACAAGGGACCCTGGCAGACGTGGACGAAGAGAATAAAGACAATGGAGGGGAGGAGGAGGAGGAGGAGAAGGAGGAGGAGAAGGAGGACGAGAAGGAGGAGGAGAAGAAGGAGGAGGAGGAGAAGAAAGAGAAAGAGTCCCTTTGCAGGGTGCCACGTGCTCCTTTTCCTACCGAACCTTCCACGCACTGGCAGAGGGAAAATCCAGAACCAGTCAATTCGGCCGTTCCGGTGTTGCACGCAGGGGTTCCAGGGGCAAACCTTCCCACCCCAGAAGAGTTTCTGCTGGAATTCCAGGGGCCCATGGGTGGCTGTGCTGGCGCGGGCTTTCTTGACCCGAGCGATCCCTACCTATTCCTGGCCGAGAGTTGCCTCAGGGGTGACGAGACCACAGGGGACAGGCAGGATGACGTGATGGAAATCTCCAGGCAGACATCGCGAGGAAGCGGCACTGCGATGGAGGTGTCGTCGCCCCTCCGGTACGGAGGAGTGGAGTACGGCACTGTGAGCATGGACACTTCCAACGACGCAGGCTGCGAGGCGACAGGTGACGAGGATGTTGAAGCGGTCTCAGTCCCGGGTCAGGAAGAGGCTGCCGTGCGACAATGGG
>JAWQFJ010000121.1:48531-58531 GCA_034096865.1 Theodoxus fluviatilis | reverse complement strand
CGAAATGTTATTTGATTTTATGATTGTGGTTGGCTTTATCAACTTTTCATTTTCTGTACAGTGTGTTGTTTGTGTTCCTTTTTATGATCAGAATCTAAATTTCCCGATAGGATGCCTACAGTATTATATTGTAATTTGTATGGTACGGTACCACATGATATAGCGTGATATGATTTGGTATGGTACGGTACGGTACTGTATGGTACGGGACGGGACGGGACGGTACGGTATATGGTACGGTAGAGTATGGTATGGTACGATACGATACGGTACGGTACGGTATGGTACCGCACGGTATGACATGGTATGGTATGGTATGGAATGATATGATATGGCATGATACCGTTTAGTATGGTAGAGTACTGCATCATGTTTGTGTTGTGTTGCATTGTGTTTGTAATAATCCCAGACATATATCTAAATGAAGTGAATTTGTCTTTGTGCTTTTTCCAACAGAGTTTACTTAATTTGTATTGAAAAATATGTTTCTGACTCAAGCCAAAGGCGGTCTTTAAACGGTGAATATCTCTCGCTTTGTTTGATATCTTGAACTACTTTACCCCTCGTCAGCCGAGTAACACATAGAGCGTCAGCCGAGTAACACATAGAGCGTCAGCCGAGTAACACATAGAGCGTCAGCCGAGTAACACATAGAGCGTCAGCCGAGTAACACATAGAGCGTCAGCCGAGTAACACATAGAGCGTCAGCCGAGCAACACATAGAGCGTCAGCCGAGCAACACATAGAGCGTCAGCCGAGTAACACATAGAGCGTCAGCCGAGTAACACATAGAGCGTCAGCCGAGTAACACATAGAGCGTCAGCCGAGTAACACATAGAGCGTCAGCCGAGTAACACATAGAGCGTCAGCCGAGTAACACATAGAGCGTCAGCCGAGTAACACATAGAGAACAACAAACTACTCATGATTTAAGATACGGCTTCCAGCATAAGGATCGCAATAATTTTTTTTTTCTTCTGTATTTATTCTATTATTATTTTTAATTTCCGCACAACTATGTCGACCTTCAATGGCGTTTGCATAAGGAAATACAGAAGCAGCCTTAGTTATTTTTAATCAAAAGTATTCCTTTACCCAAATGCAAATCCTAAACATACTGACTTGAAGTCTGACCGGAGGGAGGGGGGGGGGGGGGGGGGGGGTGGTGGTGTTGACAGGAATTCCATCTAGCACCAGTACTTGGTCTGTAAGACCAGTACTTGGTCTTACAGACATTAAGAAATTACACTTTACACACCAAAATGCTACATGAGATAATTAACCCACCGTGTTCTCTATTTGAAAAAAGATGACGGCGCCAGACCGGAGATGACGTCACAGGACAGTAGCCTGACCCGCACAGGGCAGCTGCTGTACCAGACGATGACGTCAGTGCTGTCTCCATCCCCTGAGGACGATATGATGGTAGAACAAGAGCAGACTGCACATTCATCCATGACGCAGACAGACAAGACTGCCCAGGACTCACCAAGTGTCGCAACAGGTGTGTGTGTGTGTGTGTGTGTGTCTGTTTTGTGTGTGTGTTTGTGTGTGTGTGTGTGTTTGTGTGTGTATGTGTGTGCGTGCGTGTATGCGTGTGTGTACGTGTGTATGTATGTGTGCGTACGTGTGTGTATGTAAGCGTGTGTGTGTGTGTGTGTGTAAGTGTTTGTGTGTTTGTGTGTGTGCGTGCGTGTCTGTGTATGTGTGTGTATGTGCGTGCGTGCGTGCGTGTATATGTGTGTGTACGTGTGTGTGTGTGTGTGTGTACGTGCGTGTGTGTGTATGTAAGTGTGTGTGTGGGTGTGTGTGTGTGTGTTTGTGTGTGTGTGTGTGTGTAAGCGCGCGCGTGTGTATGTGTGTGTGTATGTGTGTGTGTGTGCGTGCGTGTCTGTGTGTGTATGTGTGTGTGTGTGTGTGTGTGTGTGTACTTCTCTAGCGCTGTACTTCACTCCATCTGAGGTGCTCGAAGTGCATCACACAATTTGGGAAGAGAAGGAAGTCCTCGGGTGTTTTTGCCCGAATAATTTTGATAGAATTGCATTTTTCCCAGTGTCTGAAAAACCGTGTTGTTTTTTTTCTGCCAGGAGAAAGATTGGTGCC
This sequence comes from Theodoxus fluviatilis, assembly GCA_034096865.1. Lineage (NCBI taxonomy): Eukaryota > Metazoa > Mollusca > Gastropoda > Cycloneritida > Neritidae > Theodoxus > Theodoxus fluviatilis. The sequence continues at coordinate 56,428 of JAWQFJ010000121.1, read as the reverse complement.
CATGTCTCTTCATATTCACACGTGCAATCTCTGATAGACCATGTGTTGATAACCTTAGTTTTCTGTGGGTATCTATGAAATCAGCAGATACTGACGTGGACTTTGCCAGAAATGGCCGGTCATTTGGAAACGCATGCGATGGCGTACATCCATGTATGGTGTAGATATTCGGTAGTCAAACATGGAGTGAAAGAGGGGACGGTTGGTGTTGTTTAAATCGTGCATGTATTTGTTTGTGTGTGCTGTCCTTCCCCGTCGTTTTAGATGAGAACTTCAAACAGACTAACGAAAAAGTAACACATTTTCTCTCTTACTCGTGTAAGGGACTTGTAAAAAAATCATCTTTCTTCCAATTACAAAATGTTTCACATCATTTAATCTCTTCAAACACTGTGGTGAATTCAAATCCGGTGATGTAAACGTTATTTTTCGTGTTGTAGTCATGCATTACTAAAAAGCACGAGAAAACGATCTGCGACCTGGTACTTGATGTGTCCGTTTCAGATCCTGGAGAAACAGCTCCACGACAGGGTGAAAGGTCCCGCGGTAACGCACAAACATTGCAGTCGATGCAAAGCGTCGTCGAGAATGCAAATCCTTCTATCCCGGATGCAGCTCTGCAGGGACTCCTCAAACCCATCCCGACTAGAGAGCTCTCCTCGCGTGTGAAGACCACAGAGCTTTTCTCCAGCTTCAACAGTGCAGGCTACGGTGTGGCCTTTCCACTCAACACTCTCGGAGTCTCGCAATCTGCGCATGCCCTGAACCCCGACGCCACTTCCGGGTTTGAATATTCCGGTGCGTCACCTGAGCTGTTTGGAATTGCCTCCCCTGACGCATCCCCGAAGATCGTTATGAGAGAGACCCATTACGTGTCGTCCCCGACCTCGGAAACGCCGTCCGCCACAACCATGAGTGACGTCACATTCTACACACCTTGTTCTAGCAAAGCGGATGTGAGAAACAACGGCGGCGAAGTCCACACCGACCATTTCTCTGCCACCGCTGCAATGGACTCTATGGAAAAGAGTTGCAAGAGCGAGTCGCTCAAACAGTCCCGTGATTTTCATTCATCAACTACTCTCTTTTCGGCAGAGACCAGCGTTGACGACCTCTCGTATTCTTCCTGGGGAGGATCGTCACGAACCCGGTCTACTTCGGACGCACAGAAAGCGTGTGAATGCAGGCTGAGTGACGACAGTGCACTAACCCTGTGGGAAACCTCTTCAGAGCTTAGATCCGCAGGGGGAGCCAGTGGAAACGCCAGAAACGTGGGAGACACACCTCGGGAGGACGTCTGCGATCGCAAGGAATCGTGGCAGGCGGCGGACGCTCTGAACAGGAGCCTGCAGCAAGTGTTCCTGACCCTGGGGTCACTCGCCACTGCCTCAAGCGAGGCGGGTCTGGATGTGGAGTCGTCTGTGGATGACTTGACAGGAGTTGCCAAGAGCCGCACTCTGAAGCCCCTCCCGTTCTCAGTGCAGAGTGTCCTGACTATGGAGGACGTCCTGGATCGCAACGACGACGCAAGGACGCCCTCCCCGAGTCCTGACAGAGACGGGTCCAGAGCAGAGTCAGTCCTGAACCGGAACGACGATGCTCGAACACCAAGTCCTTCTCTAGACATGGGGCAGGCGCACTACACCCTGGACCGGTGTGACGACCGTCGAACCCCTAGCCCTCCAGTGGAATTGAACCCGTCTTTCTACGCGCTAGACAGGAACGACGACGCGAGGACGCCCAGTCCCTCCCTGGACGTAAACCAGCCCTACTACTCTCTGGACAGAAATGACGACGTCCGGACCCCGAGTCCGCCTTTGCCCCTCAGCGAACCTCTTCAGTTACAGGGCGAGAGCGATGCAGCATCATTGAGTCCCTCTGTCGAGGTCAGGCTCTTCACAGATTCGAGCCCGGAGGTGAGGGTCATCTCCCCTAGCCCTGAACTACAGCCAGCGCTCTGGAGCCAGAGTGCGGATTCCAGGTCTCCATCCCCCACCGTTCCCGTGGAGGTGGCCGTATCTCGCATGGTCTACGATGGACGGGTAACCCACTCTCCCAGGCAGCCTGCCGAGATCACCATCTCTAGACTCGTCTTCGACGAAGACGACCGGGCTCAGACGCCATCTCCACGCATGCCGCCAGAGGTGACCATATCCCACATGATTTTCGAGGAGGACGGCGACAGGGACGGAGGTGGAGGGGGCAGCAGGCCGCGGGAAGAAGAAGAGACTCCGATAGTCTGGAACCGCAACGACGACGCACGAACCCCATCCCCAAGTCCGTCAGCCGTGAGGGCACGTAGCTTTTGTGTCCTGGACGCCATCGGTGAAGTCGGTGCGTCGGGTGTTGGCATGTTGTTCCCCTCCTGCATTCCCCCCATCTTCTGCAGTCTGGAGGGCGGGGAGGAGGACGGCGACAACGGCCGCTGCATCACCGCTCGCTCAGACATCTGCCACGGCAGAGGCCAGCGATCCGCTTCCAAAAACCGTGGCCACCACTTGGGGGCTGCGGGCAGTAAGAGCTGTCTTACCCTTACTTATGGCCACACCACTGCTAAAAATGATCTGGATGATTTTGGAGACGCAGTTCTTTCCAATGGTCTCGGCTGTTCCTCTGACGCACAGTGGACGTACCCAGGTTTCAAGATTGACAGGTTCATGCCCTGCTCGCAGGACGAGGGTGTGGTCGACATCAACGTGGATGACAGCTGCTTTCGGGGATTTACGGGTGGACAGGAGAATGCTGTGTCACCAATCGAACAAGTCTGTTACGGTCCTGGCGTGCCTAAGAGCATGTCCGATGTCAGTCTCGGTCGGACCGCGCCTCGAGGATCAGAAAGGTCAGGAAGACATCACGGTAGTGTGTGGAGCTCGTCGAACGACTCGTTCTGCACCCCGATGCAGGACTTGTCAGAGAGAAACACGGACTTTCCAGACTCCACTGGAAGTATCCACGCCGCTCAGGCCGACAAGACCATGGGCCATGGCTTCCCCGGCGTAAGTATGGACTTCTTCAAGGATGTGGTTCCACTTAAGACAGAATACGATCGAGACACCACACCAACTCATCACAGGCACTCCCACGGATATTCAGCCCTCGATAGCGACGGTACCTCGGCACCTTGCTTTGAGCACAGAACTCACCGTCGGTGGCGAGATGACGGCACTCTCCCACTAGCTCCTCCAAACTCTGGGAGGAAAGATGTCCCTATGCAATCAAGTCAGCCGGACAAAGCCTCAAAGCCCACTCACGGCAGATGTCTTTCCTTCGGCTCCCGCCTTGCCATCAGTCCAAACAGGCGACAGATGTGGACCCGTCTCCAAAGACCTTTGGAGCACACTCAGAGCGCCGAGGCGGCTTCCTTCTCTCAAACAGAGCATCTCCTCTGTCATCAAGAACAGCACGTTTCTTCACACCAAGGAAACGAGACCCTCTCTCCTCATCGAGATGACGACGTCATGAGCCATGGGGAGGGGCTCACAGATCCTCCTCGCTGTCGGTATTCAGACGGTATAGGAAGACATTGGCCCGGATTCGGGCTAACGACAATCGCACCTGCTCCAGAGTCTTCTACAGCAGCCACTGCAAACGCAGAATCCGCATACAGAACGTTGGAACACTCGTCCTCAAGTGTTGACAAGGAAGAGCCTTATCGCAGGGAGCCTCGCCCACCTGATTCAGACGCCGCTCCTCGCGAGATCTCCCGGACCCAAAGCGTGAAGTCTGAAGGCAGTGCAAAGATAAACACAAGCTCTGAGAGATCGGAATTGTCCTCCCCAAAGCGCGGCCAGGAACAACCCTCCAGAACAGCTGAAGAGCTACACCCAGATAAGCTGCTGAATGAAAACCAAGGAAAGACTGAAGAGACAGTATGGAAAGGCGCCAGACCGAAGGACCCCAAATCCATCGTTCGCAAAGCAGAACTGTCCTCCTCCAGCAGTTCCCCGTCTCAAGGCGTCAAGCGCAAGGTATCGCCCACATCGGACGGCTCCCAGCGCGGACTCCGGCACCAGGCCAAGAACACCTGGAGGGAGAGGAGGCGTGTGCCCTGCATTTTTCCCGAGAACGCCTCGGAGCGGAGGCTGAGGCGGCGAACAGGGTCGCTGTTTTCCCAGGCCAGATGCATACGGCTGACTCCCCGCACGTCCCTCCTTGCGGCCCAATGGGTGCAGCGTCATTTCAACCTGCCTCACTCGCGCCAAGCCATCAAAGCCGACCTCCAACCCAGAAAGCGCCAGCACCTTGACCCAGGCGACGGCAAAGAGCAGCGAGTTGAGGAACAGGCTAAATCCAGTGTGCATGAGGAGAAAGGGAGCGATGAGCAGCCGCCCAAAAGTGAAGAGCCGCCCCGAGAAGAATCCGTGCCCACAGCTGAGTCCGTGGAACTTGAGGCGGCGCGAGGAGACGAGGAAGACGAAGACGTGAGCTCATGGGCGACTGCGGAGGAGAGCGTGTCTCAGGCTTCGCTGTCTGGCGGCGCCCTTCCCACGCCTGGTGCCTCATCGAGGAAGGCTTACAGCGAAAATCTAGGAATGAGGCGCAGCAATGGTCAGACAACCGAGATCGGTGACTGTGCGAAGAGCGTCAACAGGATTTCTTATTTGCGTCGTGAAGCAAACTGCTCACCGGACGAACCAGCAAATCTTCCAGACATCGGAGAGCAGTTCTCGACGAGCGATAAAGCGGAATCTGAAAGCAATCTCACCGTTCACTCTGGTCAGATGAGTGGAGGTAGCCCCTTGCCAACACCTCCAATTCCCGCGGGGAGAGAAGAGAAAGCAAAGGACACAGCCGGGCCCCCGCTGGGTCAGCCTTTGAGGGAGAAGTTTGACATTCGGAGAGCGTTCAACTTTGCCCTTTCCTGCACTGAGCTAATGGAGTTTGAAAGGAGATGCGCTCCACCAAGGAATGTCCCGACCCCGTCAGCAGCATCCCCTGCAAATGCCGGTGACGAAACATGCTCGCGTCCCGCTGACTGCGTCCAGTCTCGAGCTCTCGACTTCGAAGCACCAACTCCTGCTGTCTCCAAAGAATCCCAAAGTGATACTCAAAAAGACTGCAAGACTGCAACCGTGAAAACAACAGATTGCGCGCCACAAGTACTCGGCCATTCGGACTGCTCCATGAACAACAGTCTGGAATCCGTGGCTCCCGACTACATCCAGAGACACCACCCGCCTATCATCTCTCCTCCCCTGGAGGTAAACCAGGCCCTTGGTAGCGCGCCGACGGTGCGTACCCAGAAGACTCCCGAAATACCACGCGGTAGTTCTGCACCGAGGCCCAACAATGTGAAGATCATCATCATCAAGAGGACGAGTTTCCCGACACGGCTCCACGGAGGAATCTGGAGGAATAGGCGGCCACAGAGGCGGGCGAAAAGAGCTGGCTGCTTCCCAGAGCTGCGTCAGAGGAAAACAAGTGGAACCAGCACTGGTGTAAGCGAGAATTTAGCGAGGGTGCACCATCAGGCATCACAGACGCATGAAGTGAAGGACACAGCGGAGCCCTATAGCCTTGCTGAGGATTCCTCCACGACGGTCGCCACGGCAGCCGACCTGGCCGGTGACGATCACTCTTTCAAGCTCCGTGCTACTCGCAGGTCGTGTTCAGAATTCCCCTCGCGCTCCTTTGGCGGGAAGTCGTATGCCGAGAGTCCAGCTGACGACTCACTGGCAGGCGTGGGCCCTCCTCTCGCCTGCTCCACCTTCCTTTGCCAAAGTTTTCCCCATGGTATGGGGCCAGACTCGCCCTCCAAGACTGAAAACCTCTCCTTTGCTGGAGCACTGGCAGCTGCAGCTTCCGACCAGGTCGATGATTTGGAACAGGGAGGTGACGGGGATGGGTGTCTCAGTCACAGAGGTGACGGGGAAGGAAACGGCGTCACCAGACGCGTCACGCGTAGACAGGACTCAGAGAGAAACGGAAACGACGTAAACGAGAGGTCCAAACGCGGAACTGACGTGGACACGGGTCTCGGGTATGACGCAGGTCCCCATTCCGTCCCAAGAAGGAGGGTAGAAGAAATAATGCTCGGAGGGGGTTGGAAAGAAGGCGAAAGCCTAGACGTTGACAGACTACGTCAGCGGTGCGTTTCTCTGAAGCACAGTATCGTGCCATCACCGCCTCTCCTCGGTGACGGAAGTTCTGTCGACCCTGACGTCACCACCCATGGGACTCCGGTCGACGATGACGTCGTTACTGATCTCCCCAAACACGGCATTCTGGTTGATGCCAGAGCCACCTCCGAACTTGGAAACGACGGGAGCACTGTTGATGCCGACGTGGCCTCTGGAGGACTTGAAGCAGAGGCTGCAGCCCCTTTGGACGAATTTTGGTTCGACAGTCCCTGGATCGTGCAGCTGGGGGAGGATGAAGAGACCACGTGGGAGGAAGAGGTGTGGCGTCAGCATAGCCACGCCCACCTCTCCAAGTCGGCCCCGCCCATCGTCGGAGCCAGCCAATCCGCAGGCGCCAAATCTGAAGACGCAAACCAGACGTCTTTAAACGACGGACCGCCCGAACGTCTGAATCGCACCTTCCCAGCCGAGCCCGACATGGTCAGTGACGTGCTTACTTCCCCTGTCTGTCTCACTGTCTGTGTGTGTCTCTGTCTGTCTCAGTGTCTGTCTGTGTTCCTGTCTGTCTATGTGTCTGTCTGTCTCTGTGTTTGTCTGTCTCTGTGTCTGTCTGTCTCTGTGTCTGTCTGTGTCTCTGTCTGTCTCAGTGTCTGTCTGTGTCTCTGTCTGTCTCAGTGTCTGTCTGTGTCCCTGTCTGTCTCTATCCTTGCCTGGCTCTGTGTGTTTGTGCCTCTGTCAGTGTGTCTCTGTCTGTCTCTAACCCCGAGTCGCTCTTGAGTCTCTGTTTCTGTCTCTCCATCTCATACCTCCCTCCCCCCCCTCTCTCTCTCTCTCTTTCTCTCTCTCTCTCTCTCTCTCTCTCTCTCTCTCTCTCTCTCTCTCTCTCTCTCTCCTCTCAAAGGCAAAGGGGGGGGGGGGGGCGAGGAGGGGGGAGGGGGGGGGGGCGAGGAGGGGGGAGGGGGGGGCGAGGAGGGGGGAGTGCTTTCCATTTCATCTGTCTCTTATTTCATACAAATGTATGGTGTTTGGTTGTTGTTTTTCATTTCATATTGAATTTATTTAAACTTTGCCTTGAAAGAAATTCAACGCACTGTACAGCAGCAAAAGAACCCTGTATCACCACTGTTTTCATGCAATGAAGTACCATTATCTGAAAGAATGTGAGCGTCATGTAACCTATAGAAGATAAATGAACCTTTTAGTCAGAAAACTTTTATATCATAGTGGCTACAGATCTAAACTTGTCTCACAAACAAAAACTTTTATATCATTTCACGTTTCGGCCTCGTTTGGGGAATTTTACGTTGTTCCCACAGGCAGCCTGCTCCCCTGGGAGTGGAAAGTGGCATTGGAATGGTGATCAGGGGTGCTTGCTTAGCCTACCTAGTTGGCGAATAATTCCTCGCGAACCAGGCCGAGGCGAGGTGGACCACCAGGCAACGGCATTATCAATTGGCAAGGTGAAAGTCCGAGAGAACATGGCTGCGTCCTGGCGCGAGAGTCGAAGAAGTTGCCGATAGACGAAATAACTGACGATACAGACATCACAGCAGTTTTTCACTCGATAGAACGTACCATGGTGACATCTCGAATGGCACGGGAACTTTTTCAAAAAAGAAAGCAACACGGGTTCAATTGTAAGCAATTTTGTCGAAAATGTTGTGCCTCCATACACTTTGGATCATTTCAAGGTACATAATTCAGAGAGTGGACATGCACGGAGAATTGGCGCTCTTTAATGTATGCAACGATGAAAAATTTTCGACAGTGTTTGTGCAGAAATATGTTCCATACATTCTCCTCAAAATATACAAATG
>JAWQFJ010000121.1:38531-43531 GCA_034096865.1 Theodoxus fluviatilis | reverse complement strand
ACAGTTTTAGCTGTCACCATACCTGCAGGTGCATTTGATATGTTCATATAATTCTTACATGCACAGTTTTAGCTGTCACCATACCTGCAGGTGCATTTGATATGTTCATATAATTCTTACAGGCACAGTTTTAGCTGTCACCATACCTGCAGGTGCATTTGATATGTTCACATAATTCTTACAGGCACAGTTTTAGCTGTCACCATACCTGCAGGTGCATTTGATATGTTCATATAATTCTTACATGCAAAGTTTTAGCTGTCACCATTCCTGCAGGTGCATTTGATATGTTCATATAATTCTTACATGCAAAGTTTTAGCTGTCACCATACCTGCAGGTGCATTTGATATGTTCATATAATTCTTACATGCAAAGTTTTAGCTGTCACCATACCTGCAGGTGCATTTGATATGTTCATATAATTCTTACATGCAAAGTTTTAGCTGTCACCATTCCTGCAGGTGCATTTGATATGTTCATATAATTCTTACATGCAAAGTTTTAGCTGTCACCATACCTGCAGGTGCATTTGATATGTTCATATAATTCTTACATGCACAGTTTTAGCTGTCACCATACCTGCAGGTGCATTTGATATGTTCATATAATTCTTACATGCAAAGTTTTAGCTGTCACCATACCTGCAGGTGCATTTGATATGTTCATATAATTCTTACAGGCACAGTTTTAGCTGTCACCATACCTGCAGGTGCATTTGATATGTTCATATAATTCTTACATGCACAGTTTTAGCTGTCACCATTCCTGCAGGTGCATTTGATATGTTCATATAATTCTTACATGCAAAGTTTTAGCTGTCACCATACCTGCAGGTGCATTTGATATGTTCATATAATTCTTACATGCAAAGTTTTAGCTGTCACCATACCTGCAGGTGCATTTGATATGATTACACACGTTTGTGATATTTCTTGCATGTTTGAAATACATATTCATTCATTTTCATGACACGTCCGGCATCTTTTAGTTACAACTTTGATTGCATAATCGACTACAACTTTGTGTGATTTACCCATGCCAATAGGCCTTTAAACACTATAATCCATTTGATTCTTGTCCGCGCCAATGACCAGGGGATAAGGGTCTGTGGCTGAGCGGTTAGAGCGTATGACCTGCAGTCGCTGGCAGCTGATGGGTGCGGGGTTTGAAGCTGCGCAGATCCTGGAGTTCCATCCTTGGGCAAGGTGCTTCACCCACATTGCCTCCCCTACTGAGAAGTAAAACCGGTCACTGGGCGCTGCACAGCGGCGACCGGGGGTGAAATTTCCCCAAATAATTTCCTAACAAAGGAACAGAAATAAAGATGATGGTAATTGATTATTATTGATTGTAATAACAGTGTGCGGTTCGAGCACCAATTTACTGGATGGAAAGTTGCAATAAAAAAGCAAACAACTTTACTTTTAAAATCACCTCATCATTGCAGTAGTAGTAATAGTAGTAGTAGAAGTAGTAGTGGTGGTGGTGGTGGTGGTGGTGGTAGTAGTTGTGGTAGTTGTGGTGGTAGTCAGTGGTAGTCGGTGGTAGTAGTTGACGTTATTTTCATTTTCTTGCTATTGTTTCAGATTGATACATCGATATTCTTTTTTGTATTACTGAGATTCAAGAAATAAGTCTCCTTCTGCCGTTACAAGCACACTTACAAAGCTGTCAACGCAAAACGCAAAATTTAAAGAAAATAAAAACATTTAAGGTAATTTCCTTATTGTTACTAAGTGGTCTTTTACTATAACAAATTGTGTTTGCTTTTCTCTAACACATTTCACCTCGTGTGCTTATCATTGCAAATCGACAGATACAAATTCAACTCACGAACCATAGTTTTCCCTTCCTTTGATCCCCATTGCCAAATGCACCATGTTGATGCAGCTCTATGTAAATGTTAATTGTCACTTCCGCCCAGGAGGTTATGTTTTACCCTCGGTTAGTTTAGTTTAGTTTAGTTTAGTTTAGTTTAGTTTAGTTTAGTTTAGTTTAGTTTAGTTTAGTTTAGTTTAGTTTAGTTTAGTTTAGCTTAGCTTAGCTTAGTTTAGTTTAGTTTAGTTTAGTTTAGCTTAGTTTCAGTTTTAGTTTCACTTTACGTTTAATATGTTCAGTTCAATTCAGTTAAAAGAGAGAGAGAGAGAGAGAGAGAGAGAGAGAGAGAGAGAGAGAGAGAGAGAGAGAGAGAGAGAGACTTTAGACTTTATTTGCATAGGCCAGCGGCCCATCACAAGTGTACAGACGTAATATAATGTCAACTTATTTACATACCGATTTTCTCACTTTGTATTTTAAATGCATAATATATGTACATTGCCACATTCCGAGTCATCATTACATTCCTGCCATCAATTAGGTAGCCAAGGCTCCTATACTTCGCCGTTTGTAGATATGTCTTGAGATACTTCTGCCTGATGTCTTCATAAAATGGACAATCCATTAGAAAGTGTCGTTCATTCTCCAAGCTGTCATCACAAAATGGACAATACAAACTTCTGTCCCTTTCATATCTTCTGTTTATGTTCAACTCGTTTATTCCTAGCCTAAATCGTATTAAAATATCCCTGAACTTTTTATTTTCAACTCATTAATGTATTGTTCCATTTCCATACACTTTTTTAAGGACCTGTAAGTCAAGAAACGATCACTGTCGCTTACTTTTCCATGCCACTCCTGTTGAAAACAGTCAGGAGAAAGAGAGAGAGAGAGAGAGAGAGAGAGAGAGAGAGAGAGAGAGAGAGAGAGAGAGAGAGAGAGAGAGAGAGAGAGAGAGAGAGAGAGAGAGAGAGAGAGAGAGAGAGAGAGAGAGAGAGAGAGAGAGAGAGAGAGAGAGAGAGAAAGTGAGAGAGAGAGAGACGGACGGACGGACGGGCGGGCGGGCGGGCGGGCGGGAGGGCTGGCAGGCAGGCAGACAGAGACAGATTGACAGACATATTGACAGACAGACAGATAGCAGGCAGGCAGGCAGGCTGGCAGGCAGGCAGACAGAGACATTGGCTCCCGGTGCAGAGTCGAATCAGATATAAGGTTCTCTGCATCGTCTTCAAATGTGTCACAGACAATGCTCCTGTCTATCTGCAAGAACTGCTAAAAGACTAAAAGCCAGTGCGAAATTTAAGATCTTCAAGTAAAAAACAAAAGCTTATGGTGACAGGTCATTTTCCTTCACAGGCCCAAAGTATTGGAACAACATTCCAGAACGACTCAGAAAGTCATGGAGTCTAGAAGATTTTAAAAAAGGACTAAAAACACATCTTTTTAGCCAAGAACCTTTGTTTTGGTGACTATGTTGCGTGCGCATTGAGCATGCCTTCGAGGTGTGAAATCTGCGCATAACAAGAATACACATACATACAAGAGACACACAGAAAGAGAGAGAGAGAGAGAGAGAGAGAAAGAGAGAGAGAGAGAGACAGAGAGACAGAGAGAGAGAGAGACAGAGAGAGAGAGAGAGAGAGAGAGAGAGAGAGAGAGAGAGAGAGAGAGAGAGAGAGAGCTTGTGCATCAATTCGTTCACCCCCTTAATCATTAATAACATCTCTCTCTCTCTCTCTCTCTCTCGCTCGCTCTGTTTGCTAATGATAACAACCGGTAATAACGCTTAGGGAGATCAATCCTTTACCCACCTATTTCACTTCACAACCACCATCAACCAACAGCAACCGATAAACAGGAAGCGGCGCTTTTTTTAGTGTCACATGACATATCACGTGGTACGTGTCAGCAACAGTTGGTTGTCGCCCTGCAACGGTTCGACTGTTCCCAGCCAAGTGCTCCAGGAACCCCTTCAAGAGTGAGTTATTTATGTGCGACATGTTTTGTTGTCGTGTTGCTTTGTAAATAAGAGTTCATTACTGCGACTAGCTCCTACTTGTGCACTATTAATGACTGCAGTTTCGAGCTAATGCTCGCACTGTCGACGTGTCGTGAGGACGCTGACCTACTAAAAATTATAATCCTGCGACTGCGTAAAAGAAGAAATGAAAATGTGCTGGTGGGTTTATGTTTAATTTTGCATCTGGCAAATGCAACACCTGCTTGCTACAGTTTCACTTGTAATATTTATGTTCGGGTGTTCACATATCTATGCACGTGAGCTTAAAATACACGTGGGGATGTTGGCAAACGAAAACTATTCTAATTTATATAGAACGATTTAATTATATTTTAAATATTGTGACAGACAATATCAACATTACCTAATGACGTCGTACAAATCTCTTTCTTGAATGCTGCAATTGATTTGTTTTTATCTTGAAACCACCATGCATTAGAAAGTCTGATTAGTGATTGCATATTTTCCTTAATTAAAATGGTTTGGTGTGATCTCAACATTGATTCATGACCCACTACCAGCTTTTCAGTTTGAAAACTACCACCAACTATATTGATAAGAAAGTGTTTCCCCCAAGGTGGCGTTTGTGGTGAACATGAAATATTATCAAAAATAATAAGAAAAAAAAAGAGAAATCTTTGAATCACATTACATCTTTTTTATATTTTTTATAACCGTGTTCTAATCAAACATTAGGTAAAATAGTATATGCCAGTACATGTATATTGCTTAAATGATTTCTTCAATTCTTTTCCTCCCCCTCAGCAAAGAATGTGAAAGGCATTCACTGGGAAAATGAGGTGCTAGGCATCCTCTGTTGATCTTCAATAATAATAATTATATCTGGTATCAGAGAAGAGAAAAAAATCATCTAATGACTAAATGAGTAAAATGCGATAATTACAGAAAACCACACACTTGATTGTTTACAAACCACAAAAATGATTTTGAACAAAAACGATCACATTGAACACAAGGCTTCAGGGGTATGTTGCTCTTGTACTAGTAGTAGGATGAAAGAGTAGACTCCAACTTCAAATGCATGTTTAAGTACTCAAAGTACCAAAAGTTTGATCTTATTAAAAAGTGCACAATAGTTTGCAAATGCATAGCTATGTACAGATGAGAACAAAAAAAATGAAGGCACAAAACTAAAAATAG
>JAWQFJ010000121.1:35000-38521 GCA_034096865.1 Theodoxus fluviatilis | reverse complement strand
CCTCCCCTCCCCTCCCCTCTCCCCCCTCCCCTCTCCCCCTCCCCTCCCCCCCTCCCTTCTCCTCCCGTCCCCTCCCCTCCTCCCTCCCCTCCTCCCTCCCCTCATCCCTCCCTCTATCCCGCCGTCTATCCACCTTCCCTCCCTACTCCCCTCCCCTCCCCTCCCCTCCCCTCCCCTCCCCTCCCCTCTCCTCCCCTCCCCTCCCCTCCCCTCTCCTCTCCTCTCCTCCCCTCCCCTCCCCGTCCCCTCCCCTCCCCTTCCCTCCCCTCCCCGTCCCCTCCCCTCCCCCCCCCTCCTCTCCCCTCTCCTCCCCGCCCCTCTCCGCCCTCCCCTCCTCTCATCCCTCCCCTCCTCCATCCCTCTATCCCGCCTTCTATCCCGCCTTCTATCCCGCCTTCTATCCACCTTCCCTCCCTACTCCCCTCCCCTCCCCTCCCCTCCCCTCCCCTCCCCTCCCCTCCCCTCCCCTCCCCTCCCCTTCCCTCCCCTCCCCTCCCCTCCCCTCCCCTTCCCTCCCCTCCCCTCTCCTCCCCTTCCCTCCCCTCCCCTCCCCTCCCCTCCCCTCCCCTCCCTTCCCCTCCCCTCCCCTCCCCTCCTCTCCTCTCCCCTCATCCCTCCCCTCCCCTCCCCTCCCCTCCCCTCCCCTCCCCTCCCCTCCCCTCCCCTCCCCTCCCCTCCCCTCCCCTCCCCTTCTCTCATCCCTCCCTTCATCCCTCCCCTCATCCCTCCCCTCATCCCTCCCTCTATCCCGCCTTCTATCCCGCATTCTATCCCGCCTTCTATCCCGCCTTCCCTCCTCCCCTCCCCTCCCCTCCCCTCCCCTCCCCTCCCCTCCACTCCCCTCCCCTCCCCTCCCCTCCCCTCATCCCTCCCCTCCTCATCCCTCCCTCTATCCCGCCTTCTATCCCGCCTTCTATCCCGCCTTCCCTCCTCCCCTCCCCTCATCCCTTTCCTCCTCATCCCTCCCCTCATCTCTCCCTCTATCCCGCCTTCTATCCACCTCCCCTCCCCTCCCCTCCTCTCCCCTCCCCTCCTCTCCCCTCCCCTCATCCCTTTCCTCCTCATCCCTCCCCTCATCCCTCCCTCTATCCCGCCTTCTATCCACCTCCCCTCCCCTCCCCTCACTCCTCTCCCCTCCCCTCCCCTCCCCTCCCCTCCCTCCCCTCCCCTCCCCTCCCCTCCCTCCCTCTCCCCTCCTCTCCCCTCCTCTCCCCTCCTCTCCCCTCCCCTCATCCCTCCCCTCCCCTCCCCTGCCCTTCCCTGCCCTCCTCTCCCCTCCCCTCATCCCTCCCCTCATCCTTCCCCTCATCCCTCCCTCTATCCCGCATTCTATCCCGCATTCTATCCCGCCTTCCTTCCTCCCCTCCCCTCCCCTCCCCTCCCCTCCTCTCCCCTCCCCTCCCCTCCCCTCCTCTCCCCTCCCCTCATCCCTTCCCTCCCCTCCCCTCCACTCCCTTCCCCTCCCCTCCCCTCATCCCTCCCCTCCTCATCCCTCCCTCTATCCCGCCTTCTATCCCGCCTTCTATCCCGCCTTCTATCCCGCCTCCCCTCCTCCCCTCCCCTCCCCTCCCCTCCCCTCCCCTCCCCTCCTCTCCCTTCCCTTCCCTCCTCTCCCTCCCCTCCTCTCCCTCCCTCCCCTCCTCTCCCCTCCCCTCCCCTCCCCTCCCCTCCCCTCCCCTCCCCTCCCCTCCCCTCCCCTCCCCTCATCCGTCCCCTCCCCTCATCCCCTCCCCTCCCCTCCCCTCCTCTCCCCATCCCCTCATCCCTTTCCTCCTCATCCCTCCCCTCATCCCTCCCTCTATCCCGCCTTCTATCCACCTCTCCTCCCCTCCCCTCCCCCCCCCCCCTCCCCTCACCTCCCCTCCCCTCCCCTCCTCTCCCCTCCCCTCATCCCTTTCCTCCCCTCCCCTCATCCCTCCCTCTATCCCGCCTTCTATCCACCTCCCCTCCCCTCATCCCTCCCTTCATCCCTCCCCTCATCCCTCCCCTCCCTCCCCTCCCCATCTCACCCCTCCCCTCATCCCTCCCTTCATCCCTCCCCTCATCCCTCCCTCTATCCCGCCTTCTATCCACCTCCCTCCCTCCTCCCCCCTCCCTCCTCATCCCTCCCTCCTCATCCCTCCCATCATCCCTCCCCTCATCCCTCCCTCTATCCCGCCTTCTATCCACCTCCCCGCCCCTCATCCCTCCCCTCCCCTCCTCCCTCCCCTCCCCTCCCTCCCCTCCCTTCCTCCTACCCTCCCTCCTCCCTCCCTCTATCATCCCTCCTCATCCCTCCCCTCATCTCTCCCTCTATCCCGCCTCTATCCCCTCCCCTCCCCTCCCCTCCCCCCCTCCCCTCCCCCTCTTCCTCCCCTCCCCTCCTCCCTCCCCTCCTCTCTCCCCTCCTCTCCCTCCCCTCATCCCTCCCTCTATCCCGCCTTCTATCCACCTTCCCTCCCTACTCCCCTCCCCTCCCCTCCCCTCCCCTCCCCTCCCCTCCCCTCCCCTCTCCTCCCCTCCCCTCCCCTCCCCTCTCCTCTCCTCTCCTCCCCTCCCCTCCCCGTCCCCTCCCCTCCCCTTCCCTCCCCTCCCCGTCCCCTCCCTCCCCCCCCCTCCTCTCCCCTCTCCTCCCCTCCCTCTCCTCCCTCCCCTCCTCTCATCCCTCCCCTCATCCATCCCTCTATCCCGCCTTCTATCCCGCCTTCTATCCCGCCTTCCTATCCACCTCCTCCCCTCCCCTCCCCTCCCCTCCCCTCCATCCCCTCCCCTCCCCTCCCCTCCCCTCCCCTCCCCTCCCCTCCCCTCCCCTCCCCTCCCCTCCCCTCCCCTCCCCTCCCCTCCCCTCTCCTCCCCTTCCCTCCCCTCCCTTCCCCTCCCCGTCCCCTCCCCTCCCTTCCCCTCCCCTCCCCTCCCCTCCTCTCCTCTCCCCCTCCCCCCCTCCCCTCCCCTCCCCTCCCGTCCCCTCCCCTCCCGTCCCCTCCCGTCCCCTCCCCTCCCCTCCCCTCCCCTTCTCTCATCCCTCCCCTTTTCATCCCTCCCCTCATCCCTCCCCTCATCCCTCCCTCTATCCCGCCTTCTATCCCGCTTCTATCCCGCCTTCTATCCCGCCTTCCCTCCTCCCCTCCCCTCCCCTCCCCTCCCCTCCCCTCCCCTCCACTCCCCTCCCCTCCCCTCCCCTCCCCTCATCCCTCCCCTCCTCATCCCTCCCTCTATCCCGCCTTCTATCCCGCCTTCTATCCCGCCTTCCCTCCTCCCCTCCCCTCATCCCTTTCCTCCTCATCCCTCCCCTCATCCCTCCCTCTATCCCGCCTTCTATCCACCTCCCCTCCCCTCCCCTCCTCTCCCCTCCCCTCCTCTCCCCTCCCCTCATCCCTTTCCTCCTCATCCCTCCCCTCATCCCTCCCTCTATCCCGCCTTCTATCCACCTCCCCTCCCCTCCCCTCCCCTCCTCTCCCCTCCCCTCCCCTCCCCTCCCCTCCCCTCCCCTCCCCTCCCCTCCCTCTCCCCTCCTCTCCCCTCCTCTCCCCTCCTCTCCCCTC